>VXAV01001860.1:185770-204071 GCA_013399715.1 Alectura lathami
TAAGAAGACTAATTGGAACCATTTATAGCTGAGTAAAATAGACATGCTGTGGGGCTCACAGGACCTTTACTGGGTCTCTAGATATTTATGTCATTTATGTTATGAAATCTACATAATAACGAGCCCTTTTTCTTCCTTAATAGATTTTTCTTTTCTTAAAATTCCTGCTAAAAATGTGTTTTTAGATGTTATTCTCTGCAATTTCAGCAGTCATACAGTAGTCCCTGTTTAAAGCACAGGACTTTACAGGTGATTTTGATGCCTGTTCAAGGAATCCATGCTGAAATAGCCCAGAGGCAAATGTATCCCCTACAAGCCATTTCAGATTGTGGATTCCTAGGGATGTAATATAGCTTGAAAACCTTCGATCCCTTTGGGATTCAGAATCCCTGAGCTATCTGATAGATGAATAGTTTAGAAATGTGCCTTCGTTGTGTGGTTCAGTTCTCTGGTCTGGAAAAGTATTTACAGAATTTCTTCATCTCCTAGCCTGTAGTCCTGAGTAGTCCTTTGTGTTAGTGTTGCCCACAGCAGGTACCGTTCAAGGAGTCTCGTGGGCTTGGGGAAATGTATTTAGCAGACTCAGGCGCTCCATAGCTCCAGAGTCCGCAACAAAAATTTCACAAAACCCTTGAGTGAGGAAGGGGAGTAAATACAAAAAGGTATTAATTTGGCTTTTTATGGCAGCCTGCGTGAGACATGTCAGCATCAAGACCTATTACCTTACTCTCAGCAACTAAACTGGTGTCTTTATCTGGGAACATTTTTATTGATCTCATGTCTTTGGATGTTATGTCAACAGGATGGACTATTACTAAGAAGTCATTCAGGAGATGAAGTAAAAGCTGGAATAACCTACAGATTGCTTCATGCTTGAATAGTGCACTAGAGCACAAAAAAAATGACTTAAGGCAATTCTTTGCTAGCACCTGAAGCAAAGACAAAAAATGAGTTTTAGTCTCTAAAATCCCAGACTCTTTAAACAGTCTTCCCTGCAGCCTTCCCCAGTGCTCTATGGTCTCCTTTGTCTTGTGTTGTTTTGGCTTTTGTTTTGGTTGTTGAGTAGCTTATTTTTAATCTGTATTGTTCAATTAGCTATTTTTCAGTTGCGTGTAGCGGTGAAGTTTCTGTTCCTTTCCTCTGAATGTTGTTTCCCCTTGATAGCTTAGTTTGAAAGCATTCTCACAGAACATTTGTTTCTGGCTTCTGTTTGCTCTAGCCATTGAACTCAGCAGCTGGTAATACAAAGATTAATATTCATTAGATGAACGAAGGCTACAGTTCAGAGGGTGTTGTGTGTACGTTATGTGTGTGGTCATGTGGTGTACTGTGCGGAGCTGGTTGAAGGTAGAGATGCATTGGATTCTCTCAAGTAGTGATGCAGATTCATATAGCAGAAACCTCAAGTGGCTCCTTTTGCTACCAAATCTTATGGTGCCCTTGGTAATTGTTAATAACTTATCTTATACCCCGACAGTACTCAAGAAAAAATTAAACAAGCTGACCTCTTAAATGGCCATTTAATTTCAAGTTGTTGTCTTTCATATCTTTTTAACATCTTTTTCCCAGCAAGGGTGGTACAATGGAATACTGTAGGCTTCGGTGCTCCTAGGCGATCCTACATATACAAAGTTTCAAGCATGATAAATTTGTTAATCCCTGCTTTATTGTTTTCCTCCCCAAATAAATATAGAAGTGTGTGTATAGGCAGGGTGTACATGCATAACTCTAGCCAGTAGCAAGGGCAGAAGCGGGAAATCAATTCTAGTCACTGTAATGTGGTATTTATGATACTGCTTGCAACCTTTTTGTGGAAGATGACAAAATTTATTAGTACTTTAACTTTCAAAGCAGTACCGAAGGAAGTGTCTGGATTCCACATATGATGAACAGAGGCCTAGAACTAGGAGTTGCAAAGGAATATGTATTTTCTGAATTCCTAAGATATGTCGTATTGGTTAAATAAGACCCAGTTGTGGATGACCTGATAAAATTTGATTAAAGTTGGCTTTTCCTAAGATGTCTACATTTGTGATGCTTGAATTTTTTTGTTCTGTGATGCATTTTTGTTTTACCCTGTTCATCTGGTTTTATTTATTTTGGAATCCCCATAGTAGATGAGCAAAAGCTATTCTCACATAGAAAAAAATCAGTCCTTTTGATTTTCCTGCTGAGTAAAGGGCAGAATACATGGATCCAACTCTACCAAAATAGGAGGGGTTATTTTATGAGAAGCCTAAAGTTTGTCCGGAGTGACACAAGTTTATACAGAGCTTGACAAGAATAAACACTTTGTTTTGGAGTTACAAAAATGTCTTTGACCTTGGAGCTTGAGAATGTAAGCAGAGCCTTAACTTGTGGCTGTCCATGTACATCTAAATCAGTGCAAGCCGTGCCTGAGAGCTGCTGCTATGTATAGTTAGCTCAGCGGTCAGCACCGTGAGTGGTTAGAGTTCTTGGGGCAGTTCTGGTGGGATAGATACCTGTATAGCAAAACCAGGCATACCTCAGAGGCTTGCTGAAACCCTTACTGTTGGTTTTGCTTGGGTGGAGCAAGCTCTGAGTGGGAGTGAAATCTGAAATCCTTCCTGACCTTTGGGAAACTGCTCTGAAAGTTTGCCTGTGTAACAAAAGAATTGTGGGCACTCCTGATCTTTTACAAGCAATGGTTTCAATGGTTGCTGATTTCTTCAGTGAGTTATTCTTTAGAAAAAGTGACTGAGGGCTGTTTATGATATTCTTAGCCTTAAATGCCATGCCAGGATGTTTTCCACATGCATTGATGTCACAGAATTCGAATCATTTAAACCAACTTTGACCATTAGTTTTGCTCCAGTATTGTAGGAAATTATTTCTTGGAAGCATCTTTTCTGTTTTAGGTATATCTTAAAAGCAGGAACGCTATCCATTTTTGGCAGTGAATTCCTACAGGCTGCAGGGGATAGCAGTAATATCTTAATACAAAAGGAAGATGGAAATTGTTTGTGGATTCTTTTACGAGTATAGTAATTTATTTCTTTTAAGAGCTGCAGAACAAACAGGTAAGTCTAACCATCCTGTAATGTTTTTTTTTGTTTGTTTGTTTTTTTAACTACTTCATCAGACATTAGCATGACTTTTCTGTTCTCCTGTTGTGCTATCCTCTGCTCATCTCAGATTTTTAAGTGCATCCAGAAGCCAAAAGCCATAAGAGAGGCTAAAGTTTTCAGGTGCAATTCGAGTTTGCCTGGGTAATGGTGAAGAAATCAATGAGTAGGTTATTGGAAGGTGTGGGGAGCACCATGCAAAGATTCTAATGTCCAGTGGAGTGACTGGAAATAAATGATTGAGGCACTTCTAGCATTTGTAGTGGGATGAAGGGAGGCTCGTGATCACACTTGAGTTCCTCCAGGAATGTCACTGCGAAAGGGCTGAGCTCCCAAATCACAAAGTGGTCCTTGAGAGTCTCAAATTTCACTTGGCATTAATCTGAGTTCAGGAAGGATTTCACTAAGGTGACGATAGAATTTTGTTTTTCACTGTGTGATTCTTCTTGTAAACATTAGAATGTTTTAATTCTAGTAAGCTTTTTTCTTTTTAAAATAAAATGCTTCTTCAGTGTCCTGAAATAGGAAAGCCGCAGTCCTTTTAATACTGTGCATGCATAGTCCTAAGACATACATAAGCTCTTGCTCATTCTGCTTCAGTCAATGATGAATGTATTGGATATGTGCTCACTTACAGCATTTGAATGTAAATCCCAAGTGAAAACACCTTCCTAACTCCTGAATTATAGGTTTGGTGATAGAAGGTGCATTTCCACTTAAAACTTGTGTCTTAAAAATGGCTCAAATTCCTAATGTGTTCTTTTGACAACTAACTTTAGAGTGTGTGCATTCTTAAAATTATCTAAAAATGTATTTTCCACTTTCTTGTTCATAAAGACAAGCTGTTAGAGGATTATTATTTTTATTCTTTTTAAGAACTTGTTAACTCCACCTGAAGGGGTTTTTGGTATCAAAGTCTTTAAGAGCCAAAGAGGCAAAGAAATCAGAGAGGGAAACACGACTCTCTTGGCGTTGAATGGTTCAGACTGAAATGTACTTTGGCTTTGAAATGTGTGGTTCTTCCTGGACACGCTCAAATGTTTCATTATAGCGCAGTCACTTCAGGGTAACGTTACATCACCGTGTTTGCGGAGGCGCTGTGCTATACTTGCCTTTACATCCAAAAGAGCTCTCAAGTGGGATATCAAATTGTAAGCATTACATAATCAGAACAAAGTTCTTACTGGTGGATCGTACCCTTAGGGTGGGATGCTGAATGGGAGTTGCAGATGGAAGACGTAATCTTTTGAAATTAACCATTTCCTAGCCATCCTATCAACAAGTATGGGGTTAAATAATTGACTGGGGATAGAATTCACTTGAGAAGGGTGTAACTGAAGAAAATAAGGTTTTAAAATTGATTAAGTGTTCACCTTCTTTTTGTAAACAAAGGAAAAGAGCCAGAAGAGTTTGATGGATACATTTATAGACCAGTTCGCTGAAATTTCGTGTGGTGTAATTCCCATTGTTAATGAATTCAAAGCAGGCAGAGCAATTTCCACTCAGTCTGTGGTTTTAATTTATTGGAAAATGATCCACTTAAAAATGCTGGATTGAAACTCTTTGGTTATGGAATATTAAATTTGTCTTTCAAAGCTAATTTAAGCCCTTTTCAGAATTACTCACTTGTTAAGGACCATGTGTGCAAAATGACCGCTATGTGTCTGGCAGCTTCAGTCAGCCCAAACTGGTCTGGTATTTAGTAAGACCTTTTTCGTGTAAGGTAGCATACAGAGTTTATAGTTCTCGGGATATATGAAAGTGATACTGAGTTTGGTCTTTTATTGATTGTCCTCATATTTTGTGTGATCTAAGTCTAGGTTTAATGAAGCTGGATTCCATAAACCTTAGCTTAAATAAGTAGGTAAGTCCCTGCTCCATGGGAAACGAGACTGTATGAAAGAAATAATAAAATGTAACACTTAAAATCCAGAGCTTGCTGCTATGATGATCCTGCAGGTGATTTCCTGTGTTGTCTTAACATACTTTTTAGGTGTGCCTTAAGGGTAAAATTGCACCAAGCTTTCAAATTAAGACTGCTAGGCAGCGTTTGGGTATGTGTACCTCTTAGACCGTGAACTGTTTTGCAGTGAAAACTCCAACTCAGCCCAAGGCTATGGATTTTACTGGTCTCTTCCAACCTGCCCTGCTCCCAGACTGAATTAAGCACCACAGTGAGTCAACCATCAATATTGACTTTCCTTTTGAACTATATAGGCTAGAGGGTGGAAACTTGTTGGCAACTGTTTTGTCAATGTACAGTGTGTCCTCAGAAATGTTAAATCTGGTTTGGCCATATCACAGAATCCCCCAGTTCTTGTCCAGATCAGTTCCAGATGGTCAATACTCCCATAAAACCTTGAAACAAGGTCAGGATTTTGAAAGTGCAGGCCTTGTTCATCTTGGTACTTCAAGGACAATGGGGACATAGGTGTGTGCAGTACTTGAGATCTTCAAACGGAAAGGAAGGCATGCACTGTGGGGGCTTGTGTAAAACTTCACGGTATTTTTTATCAGTTCACAGGGGACAGTTATTAGACATTTCTGGTCATTCATCCATAGGATAGAAAATAGATGAGTACTCACTAGGCTGAATTAATACTGCCAAAGTTCAAATTTCACTGAAAGAAAATGAATGCATGTTCTAACTTTTATCCATTGGATGGGTGATAGGTGTTTTTTGGGGTCCTCCCAGTTAGCTTTACTTTTACTTATCATCAATTCTGTTTAGAAAACATTTTGATCCTGTATGTGTGTGGCTTTTCTCACTGTTAGTGAATTCATATTGGGCATCTTTCTGTTTTTCAGCTTCCCATTGACCAGCTGTGGAGCAGATACAGGGATTATTGGTTCATTTGGGGAGCTAAATGTGCATGTTACTGCTGTGTTTAGGGAAATGAGATTTTCTTGCCTGGATTTTGGTAGGAAAACATTAGCATGTAGGATTTCTCTCTCCAGGCAGTGGAGCTTGCCCTATGACTTTTGTGCCTTTTTGCATCTCTGACTTAAACATGAATATTCATTTATTGCAAAAGAACCAAAGAACTTTGCATCTCCGCACTGACATGAGAGGGCCGCTTGAAAGGGTCATTTGAAACTTTTGGAACCAATGTTTGCTGCTCAGCCCTGCTGACTGTTCCTTTCCTTTATATGTTTTTTGAGAAAAAAGTTAGGATTGAAGATAACATAGTGTGTTGTGAGGCCCTTTTTGTTCTTTGTAGTGATGGAAGTAAATTGTGGTGGATTTTTTCAACTATGACTGCTGAGTCAGCAGACGTGAGCTGTCATGTTTGTTTGTGAAGAAATATAATAATTGCTTGTTAACTAACAGAGACGATGAGGTTGATTTTGGCAAGGGCAACAACTTACAGTACTGAAGGTGAATCAGACAAAAAGAACATCCTTTGGCTTAGGGGCCACTACTCTGAGACTGAAGCAAAAGCATTATTCTACATGAATTGCAGTTGTTTTCACAGGACACCTTGGAAGCTGTAAACATAAAGGCCCAGGATAACAGTTATGTATAGAAACCAGGTGAAAATAATCAGTTGTTTCCAGGAGGAGTCACTCAATGACAAAACAGTGTAAAAGCAAATTGTGTTGCATAGTTTCCATTCTTAGCATCAATACATTTTTAATTTTGTAAGGAAGTTGTTAATCATTTAAAAAAAAATAGTGGTTTTCAGGCAGTGCATCTTTATTGGTTTAATTATGCTCCTGAGAATTTAAATGGAGGAAAAAGGTAATTCTTCAGCCTCTGAACATGTAATTTTCTAGCATTAAATATGTGGTTCCAATTTCTTTCCTTTGAAAACTGTCTCCTCACATACAAAAAAGAACCAACCAAAACCAAAAAGCCAACCTTGATATAGTAATACCAAGTGGCATTTTTTTATGCTGATACTCATTATAGGAGCATCAGAGAAGAAAATTGTGAAGGTATTCGTTTTCATTGGAATTCATTTTAGTTTAATAACACTTGTTATGCCAGGAAAGGTTTTTTTGGGGGATAAGCTCACTTGAAACTATCCAACACATCTTACTTTTGCACTGTATTTGTCAGGGAGTGACTCCTTCTGGAAACACTTGGTTATTTTTTGACCTGTTTTTGAAAGTTTTTCTTGAGGGACGAACTTCCTGCGACCCCTCTTTAAAGTCAGCAAGGTTGAAAGGTATCTGCTGGCATCCATTGTAGTGGATAGCTTTTCTCTGCTGAGTTATTTGAGTGCTTGAGATAATGTGTCCCCAGGGGCGGTTGCTCAGCCAGGTTTTCAGGGTGCCAGAATAACCATCCTCAGGAGAACAGATTCCTTAGCACTGGGGGAATTTAAGTCATCAAGCTGACTTGCTTTTTTGTTGTTTGTGCCTCCTGTTTTTTCCTCAATTCATCTTTTACTGGATTTTTTTCCTCTTTGAACAATGATGTGCATGTCTTTATCTTTTTGCGGTCTTTTCTTGAGGAGAAAAACAAGAGCACAGATACAGCTGTGTGTGATTTCAGAGGTCCACTGCTCTGAAGCTGTGAGGTGTGCACCTAGGCTGACCCTGGGAAAGCAGGAGTTCCAGGGAGAGAGGCTGCAAACCACTGGTAAACTGAGCAATGAGTTTACAGGAAAAGAATGTTGGATCACCAGTGTTGATGCTTGGGTAAGCGATTCACAAAAGAATCCTCCATCTGGAAACTGAAGGGAGAAAAAGTTTATTTAAGGTGGCCTTTTTAAAAAAAAAAAAAAAAATGCTTCTCGCAGTGCATGGCTGCAGCTATATATTTTGTAGCATGAGTCATGGATGACTTTAGAGTTACACATCCCCTTGCATAGGAGGAATAAACTCTGGAGAAGAGGAAGTTAAGAGAAAACAGAAGTGTGAATAACTGCTAATGGTGCTCTCTCTGGCTCCATTCAGTCTGCCATTTCATCATACATGAAGGGGGTAATTCAGAGATTCCTTTCTTGGCACATAAGTGGCAACATATGTTTGAAACAGTGAGTGGAAACTGTAGGAAAAAAAATGACAGGCATATGGCAATAGGAAGGCAAGGGAAAATTTGTTGCCCTAATGTTAGCCACATAATTGGTACACTTAACTTCTGAGGGACTGATTTATTTAAAGACAAAATGCACGCTCTGTTTACTCAGGTTTTCTGTACGTAGCCCATATCTTACAGTTCCTTCCTAATGTCTGTCCAGAGCTCTCTGAGGGGATGGAAGGTGATGTGCGAGATTCAGAGCATCTTTGCCAAGAAATTGAGGGAAAATCTGGATGCAAAACACAACTCTGCCTAGTTCATATTCTTGTTTTGAAAGAGGAAAAAATGAAAACCTGATATATTTTAATATCGTTTTCTCTCTCTGCCTTTTTTTTTTTTTTTTAACATGTTAAGTTAGCAAGAATGTTTATGGCTTAATGTAACTTAAGATTTACTACTCAGTGAAAAGAAGAGCTGTCCTGGAACCTGGTGTCACCCAAAATAGTGTTTCCAGTGTGAAGCACATGCTGAGGTAACCTGCTAACTTTAGTCGAAGGAGCCTTGCTAGCCTGAGCCCACATCTGTGTACAGTTGTAGGCAAAATGCAGCCTCCCCAGCTGTATGTGACGTACAGGAAATGTGTAGTTCTTTCTGTTTCAGGTAATTTTGTGTGATAAATAATCAATTTCAAGTGAGAGTGTCATGGAGAGGGTCAAAACCAAACCTGGTCCTAAAGGGCTTCTGTTGACGTATAAAAGTGTTTTTAGGAGCATAGTTTCGGCTGCAACTGAAAAATCTTCCACCTAGAGAATATTTTCTCTCTCAAAAAAAAAAAAAAAAAAAAAAAAAAAAGAAAAAGGAAAAAAAGAAGCTTAAGAGGAAAAGCAGCCTGTTTTCTTTCTATTGAAAAATGATTGGCCAAGCCTGATGAGAATGCCCCTCACCACATTTGCCTGTGGAAGTATGGCCTCTCTCCTTCTGAAGGGTGGTATGGCCCTCGGAAGGCTGTAACTGAGCTGTAGCTGCGTGCGGCCTGATCGATCCTTCGTGTTACGGCCCGTGCTCCTCAGAGGTCTTAATCCTTGCATAGGAGAGGAAAATTGACTCGATGTTTTTATCTGTTCACTCCTCTTTGTGACCTCTTCTGGCTCTGGATTTTATGGTCTAGCAGTGAGTCCTACATGGAACTATAAAGAAATGCTCGTTTATAAGTTGGTTGTGTTAACACCAGCAAATGTAGCTGGGGTGGAGGACAGTGGCTCTATCATTCCTACCTAAACTGGGGGAAAAAGAGTAGTATGCAGTGTCAAACTTTAAAAACAGATAATAAGCTAGCTCTAGATTTTTTCTAAAAACTCCCTAATTAGTTTGCTGTGTTAGCAGCTAACACCCTGAAACCTTGAGAAATCTGAGCTGTGTGTTTCTGTACTTGCTTTACCGGAGTAGATGACATCACAAATACTGTAGGCAAAAGGAATGAAAACAAATGTTGCGAAAGGAAGCTAATTTCTGTTATTTTTGTTGTCCCTCATTGTAACAAAAAGCCAGGAAAATGCGCCTGGGATTTGAAGGAATCTGTGAAGTTGGTTAGGTTTTTAAATATATTTTATTTGGTAACTTCTGCGTTTCTTATTTATCGCATTCAGTTGTCCCCTAGATTTTTTTTAGTAAGTTGACTTTGGTGGAATCAGTTACGTGGGCGCAGAACCCTGCAACTCGTTACGTGGGCTGGAGCGATGCGGGGCAGATAGGATAAAGGCTCAGAGCCCTGCTCCCTAACTACAGGCTGGTTTTATAGAGTACATTTAAGGAAATGTGGTCCTTGTGGTGTTCTGTTTGGGCTTCAGTTTATGAGCAAGTAATTGTTAAGGAGATAACGACATTTTGTATCACTAACCCTTCAGCTGCTTTGAGTCCTTCCATGAACTGGCTGTCACAGTGGCCTAAATTGCTCCCACAGCTTGTCTTGGATGAGGTAGAGCTTTTTGCTTCAGTATGTTTGGGAAAATTTTATCAACCAATATCCACTGTCAGGTGGCAGAAGAGAGTTAATTGGTGGCTCTTACATCATGGTATTCCACAGCCATGAAACTGTAGTCACAGGATGTGACATTTTTATGGTGTGAGAAGCCCCGCATGACTTGCACAGCCTTTCTAGGCAAGAGGGTTGCAGCATGGCTGTGTGCCGTGGCTGGCAACAGTCCCGCAGAAGAGCAAATTTCAAACAGACGTGCAGGCTGCCTGCTGGGCATGGAGCACACGTGCACGTGTTGTTATTTCTTGTGCAATGCTAACGTTTTCCACACAAAGAACTCATCGCTTTTCTTTTTCCCTTCCTTTTCTGATGTCCAATGCTGACATCACTGCTCCCTGTTACCTCAATTCCCATACAAAGCATGCTGGGTGAGAGCTAGCCGCTGCTGACACTCCTCCCTGATTGAAGGCCAAAAAGGTCTTTTATGGCACCAGGAGTCTTGCCTGTTTTCTAATGGAGCAACACAGCCTTCTCTAGGTCAGCTGAGCTTTAGGAACTTGTTCTTCCCATGAGACCTGGCAGTTAGTTGCGCTATAAGCAGTTCCTGCCTTTTATGATCTATTGGCTGGTCAAAATACATCTTAAGAGCTTTGAAAAACCTGCGTGCAGGTGTGTAGCTCTGAGTTCTGAAAATGCGCCCAATTTCAGTCTACTTTGTAGACAATTTAGGTAGATAATCACTTCAGGGGCTGCTGCTCACATTCAAGATCTGCAAATACATCAGTCTTTGAGAAAAGTTTGGCCAAGAGTGCTCTTTAGAGCTAATTCAGGAGCTGCTTTGGGTATTTGTAGCAAGAGTTGCTCAGTGGCTTTAGAAGGGGCTTGTTATTTTCCATTGCCTGAATTAAAATCCATCTGATGCTCCATTTTCAGGAGCCTCTATATTTTGGACTCAACCACTGGCACAGTCAGAACTGAACACATTTTCATATCCTGAAAACATTTAGCTGTCATATTTGTTTGGTTTGCCATTAGGGCACCGGGAGAAGCCCTTTTTGATCCTGGTCTACACTTGACTTCCTGGCACTACAATTAGAGATCATTAGTCAGAAGTCTGATCCTTCCGCTACAGACCTTGTACCTGCTGACCTGAAACCCCACTACGTTTGCCACCCGGAATGTGACATGGAGTGATCTCATCATGCATCTCTCCCTACCTTTTCTACCAAAACCTTGTTCTTCATTCGCTTCAGGCATCTTTCCACAGGGTGCAGGAAGATGTCAGAAGATCTGACATTGTAAGGATGACCACCGCTAGCCGTGGTGGCACGACTCATCGCTGCAGGGCTGTCTGCTCTGCGTCATACCGTGCTGTCACACGGCAGCGGGTGCTAGTTATTTTGAGGAGAGTCATCCATTGACTTGGCTCTGGAAATCTCAGCCATTTTTGGGTTCAGCCAGCCTTGCCTAATGCCGAGAAGGTGGGAATGTTCTCTCAGCTGCAACTTTTAACCTGTGTAGATTTAAGCTTCTTTGGGATGTAGAACTCCTGAAATCATTTCCTCCTTTTGTCCAGTGGTCACTGGAGTCATTTGTTCAGGATTTGACATAGGCTGTGTTGGTTTGTTCTACTGGGATGAGTTTCTGCTGTGGGTCTTGAGGCTCAGTTTTCTTGTTTACGTCCCCAGCCTGGCCACATTGCTGCTGTTCTTGTAGATTCTTTTCTATGTTGAAATTCTGCCCAGGATTAAGAACTGCATGCACTGAAGAGCTCTCTGGGTAAACTAACAGACAACAAATCTAATGCTTGTAGGGCTTTACTGCAAATGATAATTTAAGGTTTGTAAATATTATAAGAAAAGGATGGAAGGTGATTAGAATACGGATCCTCTGCAAATATTTGTTTTTTAAAGTCTAGAATGTCTTCTGATGCTATTTTATATAACATAAATATTTTATGTTTCCTTTTAAGCAAGCTGTTTGTATGTTTTAAAATGATGTAAAATCCGAGGATGTTAGCTAATCAGTGTGGAGAAATTGCAGTGAAATAGCTTACATGTAGAATAATGAATGAAATATTTCAACAATGTAAACAGATGGCAGTAGCTGAAATCTAAATTCACCTTTTGAGATTATGGTCACCAGATCAGAGATTTTACATTTTATGGTTGCATCTATTTTTTTCTCCTTTCATGGAATAAACACTGCAAATTTCTTTCATTTTGTTCTCTTCCACTCCCAGGAACCCCAAGCATCCTAATTTTCTTTTTGTACATTTGTTTATGTATGTTTAGGGTAGCAGCAAACACAGTCATTGCCATTTCATAGTGACTTGGTAGTAGCAAACAAAAAGATTGCCTAAACTAAGTTTTGCAAAATTCAGTTTAGTCTTTCCTATCATTTTTTGCTAGTTGTAGGTAAAGAATTTCTGACTTTTCAGAATGCTTCTAAAGAAACTGAAACAGGAGATGCGTAATATAATTTTGTTTTTGAGAGAAATGCGATACACATTGCTGCGTGCAACTCTTTATAGAGGCTGCAACTTCCCTTTTTTGACAGATCTGTTTGGAGATAAAGTTTTATTTGACTGTTTTTTCTTGCAATTTGTGTTTATCAAACAGCCAAAGCATAAAGGTTTCGAGCTTGTGCCATTTTGACTCACTTTAGAAATGTGCAGCAGTGCTGAGTGTCACGACACAAAAAAGGCAGCTGAGGAATGTAGCCCAGCCTTCTCTACGTGTAATCCTTTGTGGGTTTTGTTGGTACTGTGAAGTAGAAGACAAGCTATAAGCAGAAAGCATAGCAAAATTGAATCTTGTTTGATCTGCAAAATCACTTTAGCAGATTCCTAAATTATATTTTGGTGAGAAACGATAGGTCAGATTTTCTCACATCCTTTATGAGAGGGGCAGGCAGCGTACGGTGCAAGTGCCAGAGCTGCCGTGAGAACAGCCTGTGGAACGGCGTGCAGCTTCTGGCACCTTCAGTCGGCACTTCCCCTCGGACATTGGGCTGCCAGAACCACTTGTAGGAGCAGCAGATAAACTGGGAGCTTGCAGGGTGTGCATTTTACACACCAGAGTCTGTAGCTCTCTGCCAGACCTCATTCCAAGTTTGTGCATTTAAGGCTAACTTGAAGCTTTCAGTTGATAATTGCCTTTTCCCAATTTCTTTTTCCAAAACCTCCTTTTAGATCAGGAGAGCCATTCTCCGACCCAGCTTGCCAGAACACATCACCAGGCTTTTTTCCTTTCCCATCTTTCCCAGGGCTATTCCATCCCTTTAACAAAACTTGCAGTTGGAGGCCAGGAGGCCTGTCGTGCCCCCTGTTGAACTGGTGGCTGAGATGCTGGTAGAGCAGCGACTGAGCAGATCCTGTTTCAAAGAATCAGAAATTTCATTTATATGAAATTTCACTTATATGAAATGCCCCAACCTTTTGGTCCTGAAGTAAGCTTAAGAATAATGATGTATGTCGAAATCAGAGCCTTCGTACTGCTGTGTTAGGGCACTTTGTCTAACGTGCCATTAGGACCCTTAGCAGTGGCTGACCTAGGATGCCCAAGGAAAGTGTAGGAACCAAACTGCAGGGAAAGCAGAGGCAGGGTAAATTATTTGGTGGTAATGTCTCATTCTGATGTCTGATGAGATACATTTGATCTCAGAAAAATCTTCGTTTCTTTTTCTTGCTTGCCCCTGAATCCTCAAAAATTGCAGCGACTATTAACAAT
The DNA here is from genome assembly GCA_013399715.1 of Alectura lathami. Classification (NCBI taxonomy): domain Eukaryota; kingdom Metazoa; phylum Chordata; class Aves; order Galliformes; family Megapodiidae; genus Alectura; species Alectura lathami. Next base: position 199,532 of record VXAV01001860.1, read on the forward strand.
TCTAGTGCCTTTGCTTTGCCTTAAAGGCTCTCCAGAATTTCCTTAATTCTTAGGTTCAGATACTTCAGGTGAAAGTGAGTGTCATAATCTGATTATCAATGTCAGAAAGAAAAACTTTTGGATATACTTTTAGTTTTGCAGTTTGCATGTTTTATATTAGCAGAAGCTCTCTTTTCCCATATAATGTGGGATAAACGAAGCAGTTCCTGAGCAGCCTTCCCTATATTAATGAGGCATTGTGTGTGTGATGCATTCGATTGTGCTCTCTCTTAATATTTAAACCAAGAAATCCTGCAGAGAGAGTAGAAGGAAGAGTGAATGTATAAATGTATATAGATACTTTACTGAATATGGAAATTTCACTTTAAAGATGAAATGAAAAGGAACATCAAATGTTCAAAACTATCAAAGGAAATACAATGCATCTTAATGTACATAAGTGCAGAAATGTTTGCATGTATGTATGCATGTGCATGTGTATATAGGAACCTAAGTTCATCTAACGCATTAGTGTCACATTCCCAACAAGGCGGTGACGAAAGAGGCCCGTTTTAGCTCATGTCAAGACAGTGTGCTTTAGTAACTTTGCCATCCCTCGAGAGCTTATTAAGCACTAAACAAAATGCCTCAGAATGTAACTGATGGAGTGTTTTAAATTATTCACTTTTGGTTGGCCCTCGGCCAGCTTGTCCATGCAGTGGGCTATGGCAAACAAGACCTGTAATTTACACTGACAATGATCATATGCAGTTTATTCTGCTAGCTTCTCAACTCAGGTTTCGTAAAGTAAACATTCAAACAAAGCTCAGGTTCCTAATGTAAACACATTTTGTAACTCTAAACTTAGTCAAACAGTTAGAATTCAAACTCTGATTGTACTTTTTCCTCTTTCCATGAAATGGTGATTGTACAGTTTTCCTTTGTTGTGCTGACAAATAGGAATATCCAACTTGAATAAAGAGAAAAGGCAGCAGTAACCTAGGAGCTTTCTTTTTTCACTCTCACATTACTTTTTTAACTCTGTGGGTTTAGCACCAATTTCCTAACCATCTTATCCTCTGCTGCCAAATGTATCCTTGTGAGACTTGACACTGCTCCCATGTATTGCGTATCTGCGAGCCAAGTTCCACTTGTTCCAAATGCAGAGTGCAGAACAGAAGTTACTGGGCTTCTATAAAATCCGTAATTTCCAGATATTTCTGGGATTTTGCTTTTTTTTCTTTTTCCACCTCCTGAACTTTTCATCAAAATATGTTTGTTCCGTCTTAAGAACTGAAATGGGAAGTCCGATTGTGTAAACAGAGGTGGAATGCAAAGAAATCTGAACAGGCTGTAACAGTAAATCAGGGATTTACCAGATTAAGTCGAATTTGATCATACAACTTTATACATATATGGGAGTTCTTTTCAGCCATGTATCTCATAGCTCCTCATAGATGCTTGAAGTCTAGAGTGCTGGAGTAACTAACTAAGTAAACATAACTAAGAGTATGAACGATGTCATAGATCTTATTATGTGAGCTGCAGTAGTAGGTACCTTGGAGGAGGGGGAAAAAAAAAGCCTCTATCAGGAAACACACACAGAATATATGGGTACCTTGTATAAATGGAGAAACAGGAACATTATCTGAACAGAAAGTGAAGGTTAGGATTCTTTTTGGCTACAGCCAAAAATGTGTTTTGTCAGAAAGACTGCAAAAATAAAAACTCTTTCTAGAGCTGATGAAAAGAACCAAAAAGGAAAAGAAATAGAATTATTTTGATATTAAGAACTGAAGTACTTGAGGTCAAACGGATCAAATAGAATACAGCTATTTAAAAACAAACAAAAAAAAGAAGCTAACACACAGTGCTTTCAAAGGAATGCCGACTTGGTGTTTATACTGCAGGAGCTGCAGTGCGCCGTTGCCTGAGCTCTCTTTCCTTACGTATTTGTCCCGAATGCTGTGACAGTAAGGCAGGGCACCAGTAGTGATGTGTGGTGGTGTCATCACTCTGGTTTACAATTGAGAAAAGTGAAGTGCTTGTGTTACACAAGGAAGTATAACGACTTCTTTAGTGTTATACATCAACTGGTCAGCTTTTCCTTTTCCAGATGTAATTATACCAGCTGAATAAACAAGATGGGAAGGTTCTAGAAGAGTTAAGGTAAAGGTCTGGGAGCTATGAGGAAGTGTTACGTTATTCACATGGTTCAGGATTTTTTTTCTATATTCATGGTCTCAGTGTCTTCTTGTGCTGGAATGAGAGTACTCCTGTGTCCTTGTTGCTGAAGGTGTTACAGCATCTTACACGCTCATTATATATATCTTACCTCATTTTTTGGTGGAGGACTTGTGGTATGTCCTCTCCATGCTTTTTTAAGATTAGCATAAGTGAAGATACTTTTAGTGCTTTTCTTTTCAAAACATACAGCTCTCCCTCTCCTGGGAAGCAGGCCTGCTCAGGTTTTTAAAAGCCCAACTGTTCCAGTGAGCTCAGTGTCTTCATCTACCTCCCTGTTACTGATGTGAACTGCTGCATGCCCAAATGCATCGAGGCGTCTGGCTCCTGTTCGAGCTGCTAAGAGTTCCTCCTGTTAGGATGAACACAAAAACTTTTCTGCACTGAGCTTTTACTGGGGTCAAACTGGTCTCTTGCTTAATGTCCTGGGCACTAAAGAATGTCTGTTGTCAGGAACCCGGCCAGCCTGGCCTAGTTTAGAGGTCTCTGCTTCTTTCTTACTTTTCTTTTGAAATCATCTGATGGATGATAAACTAGGATGATGGTGGAGAGGCACACATAAGAAACTTGATTTAAAAATGGCCCTTGTAAACATCTGTTTCAAACAATTCCAAGTAGCTAGTCGGACCCTTGAGTTTTGTTTTTATACACGTCAAAGTGCATGAAAAACATCCTCATGCCGGGAAAGGGGTAAATGGTCTGCAGTGAGCTTGGTTAGTTTTGCTTCTCTTGCAGATACCAGGATTAACAGGGGGGTAGAAGGGCAAAGCATTACTCAATCTAAGGACTGTTGGGGGCGGAGAGCAGACTTTTGGCACATGATTCCGCGTTCCTCTCAACTGGCTGGAATTTTTCGTGTTTTCCTGATATTTGTCAGTTCTCTTCTTTACTATAATTTCTTCTAATCAGTTTGTGAGTCAAATGAATATGTCTTGAGTTCTGCTTGTGTTATTCCTAGAATCTCCTGTTAAAAACAAGTGCTGCCTCTCATTTCTCTGGCTTTTTTAAGGCAGNAAATACCATTCAGTCCTGGGACGGCACTAGTTAGCTCGTTTGTATTGTACAAATTAGATCTAAATTTTTTCCTATTACCAGTTCACCTTCAGCTGGCTTTGTGGACTCACACTCCATAAAGAGAGTCTCATGTGAAAGCCTCTCTGACTTCCCATTCAGGGGAATTCAGTGTTGTCAGTCAGAAAAATAAAATAAAGGAAAGAAAGCTTGGGGCTGTGGCAGACAAATTAGATGAGTTCTGTGCTTCGCTGTTCACTGAGGAGAAGGATGTCCACAGCAGTTCCATGTTCTCCACTTTAAGTAGGATGCAGACTTCCCTCGGGATGGTTTTTAGNTCGGGATGGTTTTTAGCGTAGCAGCATTTCTATTTCTTGTCTGTTGTCCTTGCTTGCACAATTTCCCTTTTTAAGATGTCTTTATACTTAGTATATTTTGCTCTTGTTAAATTGTTTAGAGAGAGTATTTTAGTTTCTTTTGATTTGCTGCTACACATTTACATTGAATCTGCTTTGTTAATGTTGTTTCCATGGTGCCTTCAAGCACCCTTCTCTTTCAGATGCTCTGTTTAGTTTGCTTCCATCAGTGTTATGTATCAGTCCCACCTCGAGCTAAATACCGTAGTTGGCTGGGTTGTTTTGGTTTGGTTTTGCTTTTCCTCTGCCCCTCTTAGCTCCAACAGGTTGGATCTAGGAACTTATTTGTCCCTGGCTCTATGATATGTACAGCGAGGGCTAGTTCATTACTCTAGTGGAAACCAGAAAGATAATTTGCTCCTCCTATTACACTTCATGATTAGATGTTTTACAAAAGTTAGGCTATTTAAACAGCTGTTCTCTGTTGTACTCAGCATGCTTTTGCAGCATGTGGAAATAACTAGATATCCCTTGCGCCTCCCCTTTCTACCTCTGATCCCTCTGTGATGAGCGTTGTTATTTTGGATTGATGGTCAGCAGTCTAGCCTTTGTATGATCATCTGTTTGTAAATGAAATGCAGCTCACAGACCATCTAGGGATGCTTTTACAGAGTTACATTTACATTGTTTCACTCTCTGTATTTTGGCTTTTTTTTTTTTTTTTTTTTTTTTTTTTTTTTTTTTTAAAGAAAACGAGCCAGCGTGGGTGGCTGACANATATTTTATCAATAGTATAGTCATATTCCTCTGAATATTTTTCCTCACTGACTTTAAGAAGCACATTGTATTTATGCCCTCATTTGAAATTAGGCATTTGAGGTTTTCTCCTACATTTTAAAACTTCTTGTATTTGTATAGGAGCACTCGCACTGTTTTTTTTTTTTTTTTTT
>VXAV01001861.1:0-27751 GCA_013399715.1 Alectura lathami
TTTTTTTTTTTATTTCATATATTTTCAAAACTGACAGACAAACCCAAACTGTATCTTCTACTCCTCATTCTATGCAGTATTTACAGCTATATCTTAAAATTCTTCCATAAAGCCAACACAACGTCATTATTAGATTAATACAATTATTTTAGGGCAAAAGCTGGCAAGAAATAAACAATCCAAGAAGGCAACTTTTATATTAAAAATGGAACAACTTCACATGTGTATAGAACTATAGGCACATGCTCATGCATGCACGTTACATACTCTTATTGTAGCGACACATTATTATGGGTTTATATATAGGCTATTAAAATAATGTAAACAACCAAAACAAAGCAGATTACCAGAAAAACTGCAATAACAAGATTCAGACCAAAATTATAATCACCAAGCAAGCTGAGAACAGAGTCAGAGCATTTACGATTTCATTCTGCTCCTACAACATTTGTTTTCACCAGCTTATCTACAAAAGAGATTTGGGGGCGGGGGTGAGGTTCTAAAGTGCCAAGATTGTTTCTCTAACCAAGCTCAGGCTGAGTCTTGTTTGACTGAAGTGGAAATGCACCTTTTGCAGCAAGCCCTGAGCCTGAACAACACTCGCCCTGTCCATTCAAACAGCAGCTCTGACAGAAATACCGATCTGACTGTGGGAAAGCCCTTTAGGAGCATGTTGTGCCCTTGAATTTAAGCAGAACTACCAATGGAAACTGATTGCCCAGTACAACTCTTTATCTCTGCCTAGGCCATCCTCCGAATGGAGCTAGCAGCATGGACCTTGTTCAGAGAAGCGTGCTGCAGTTGAACTGGGCAGCACTGGTACAGAACAAAGCATTACCTTCAGGCAAGCCAGGGGGAAGGAATTAGTAAACAAAGTTACCCATAAAGTGAGAATGCAGCACTAACATAAACGAAAGTGATTGTAAACTGTGTTAATGCATGGATAATTAATGTAGTAAATAGAACAGAAGAGAAGGCACACAAAACACTGCTTTGGTGAGTGTTGTAGAAGAAAACACATCAGAAATAGATGTCAAATATATCCTTTGTAGCTTCACTGAGGTATTTTGCAGTCAACAATCAAAACAAATATACAGATCCCGATTATGGGACAAGCATCTTCTTGCAGCCTGGTGCTACGAGTTCCCTGGCAGCTCACTTTGCAACATGGAGCTTGCGTGTTATGCTGTGACTGAGAGCTCAGGTCCCAGGTAAGACCCCAGTCCTGCTGGCAGCTGAGTATTTGTAGCTCTGGGAGCACCAGAGCAGCTTGCACCCTTGCCTTAAGGATGCAGCAAAATCACTTTCCTGCTTAAACTGTGCACATACAGAAGAACTTGTTTGTTTTAATTCTTGTTCAGTTGTAACAATGTGCTTCACTTCTGGCTGATCAGCTTCTGCAGTTTAATGTTTATGACTGTATCTTGGGCTTCCCAGGTGGTCACCTGGTGATAAGCATCAGGGTCCTCTCCATCCCATATCCACCTGCATGTTCACTGAGCAGCCTCACAATTTCCTCAGACTCCACAGAGTTGGGAAAAACATTTGCTGGACCACCAAGCAACAAGCAGCAGTTACACTTGGAAAATCTAAATCCAAAAGGGAAGATTACGGATTTTAAAGCCAGAGGGGACCATTCCACGTCACATAGCAACTTTCCAACTTAATCCACCATAGTTAAGCAAGAGCAAACACACAAAGACAGGAGCTGCTGAAGGGCACTGAGAGCATCCCCCCTCCTGCAGGCTTGGCTGCCTGGGCTGAGGGCCAGCTCAGAGGCAGTGCAGCTGAGAACTGTCCCAGTTCCTTTGCTGGATGCAACCCTGCTGCCTCCTAACCAACCTCAGCCAAAGCCTTTACCATACTAGCACCACAGTGAGTATCACAGCACCAGCAAGCATCATGAGACAACAAAATAAAATTCTCTTTGGAAAGAGTGTCAAAGCGAGTTCAGAGAAACCATGATCAAGATGTTAGGATGCCCTTTTCTTCTTTCCTGGCCCCAGCTGATTTTGTGGCAGGCTGGGGCCCAACTCCCGAAGAAGCCTTTTTTTTGCCTATGGCTGAACTCCTGCAGCAGCTGCTCAGGCCTTTTGCAACCACAGTGTTGTGACACAGTCATGATTTTACCACAAAAGTGGTGCTGGCCTGCCATGAACCCTGAAGAGCTCAGCCCTGGTGAGGAAGGAAGGCTGGCAGGCAGCACGACTGACTAAGCCTGGTTTCCTTAGGAACCCAGCCCAGGAGAGCGAGAAAGTAAGAGCGTGTGTGTTCTGGTAGGCAGTGAATGATCCATTAAAACTCTTAATTAAAAATTTAAACATGTGTCTACTAATTACATCACCCCTCTTCTGTCCTCAAAAAGCAGCAAATGAGCATGGTTACACACCTGTCTGTGTGTTTATTTCCTTGTGATGCTGCTCACTTGTTCAGCAACCCAAATACCAGCTCAGGTAGCAGCTGCCTTTGTAAAAACATTCTGGGAAAGAGCGATGACAAATATTTTATTTTATTTTTTTTTGTAATGAATGGCAGGGCTGTTCGCAGGAATCCCGCACACTGTTGATGCATGCTCTGAATTTGTGGACATTTTTTTATGTCTATGCTGATGCTATTAGTTCTTATCTCTCATATTTCAAGCCAGCAATGCACATTGTGCTGACCAGCCACCTCAAGACCTGTAAAAAGACAAAGCGACTGGCTAAATGGTTTAAAAAGTAGAATCTAAGGATATTTAAACAAACAAGGCTATTGTCTGTAAGGTTAGAAACTGCAGAGGAAGGTCTCCAGAGAACCTGAGCTTTGCAGGCACAGTGTGGTGCTCCACATGTCAAACACGAATGGGACGAGGAGCCTCAGCGTGGTATAGGCATACCTCAGGTTAGCAGTGGTCTGTGTGAATGAACCCTCACAGCAAGGGAAACATGCTTCTCCCCCCGTCACCACTGCGCAAGGGAGTGCCCTTGGGTACACACAGCCTCCTCTGCAGCTCTGTGCTGGCTGGGTGGCAGCCAGCCAGCATCAGGCCACAGCCTCTGGGCTGGGAAAGCTACTTCATCCACTGCCTAGAGGAGTAGGGTAGTGTTCAGTGTTGTTTTTATTTACTGTAGTCATTAATTTCGCAGGAATTAACCAAATTCTGGCAGGTAACATCTGTGCTTTAGTACAACTGAGCTATGATGGGTACATTGGGTGAAGAATCAGGTCCCTGGTCTTGGGCTCCTGTCAGACCAATGGAGGCGGAGCAGGAGGTTGCTGGCTTATTTCCTTAGCGGCATGTAGAGCCCCACCTGCTGCACAAGGCCTTCTCAAGCTCCACCTCGAAAAAACCTGGCAGACAGTAAGAAACAGCAAACCCTAAACCCTGCCACTGCACATCACTGACAGAGCATTGTCTAGAGACTTTGAATGGCCCACTGAGATGTCTTTGAAGTGATAATTTTGTCCTTTCAGTAACATTTTTAACGCTTCCTGTGGGGTACTTGAGAAGATGAACTGGAGAAGGCCTCCCTGCCCCTGAGGCACAGACCAGAAGATGGCCGCCCTGCTGCTGCTGAGCCCCTGCCTTTACAGAGGGGTTGTTTGTTAAAATATGAGGTGCATGTGGAGTTCACGATGCCAAGTGGCAAGGCAGGGCCACACGAGATCCCAAGCAAGGCCAGGAGGTAGTTGGCTCTAGCCAGAAACACTGGGGCCAGGGCTCCAGTCACTCAGGAGAGACTGAGACCTCAGATGTGAAACTCAAAAATTGGCCTGTGTTTGCAGGGTGTCAGTTCCCAAACCCAAGGCTGAGTCAATCCCCGAAACCCAGCGCTCATCTCCACTCCTTTTGCCTTTTCTCCCGTACTGGCGGGTGACACGCCGCTGTGTGGGTGCTGGCAGGACCCTGTCGTCCCATGCTGCCTGGCTGCCTGAACCTCATGGCAGCAGTAGCAAGAGGCTCACACTGAGGTGGTTGTTGGACATGGACTTCCCTGGTCCAGCAAATGGCCACAGGTCACTCTCGGAGGTAATCTTTACCTCTCTGACCAGGGGCCAGGCTGAGCTCCAGGTATTATTTCTGCCCACCAGGAAGGCTGCAGTGGCTGAGCAGCTGAGGGCACGTTTTCACAGGGTCTGGATTTCTGTGGGTCACTGCCACCATCCTTTGCACAGCAGTGGTGGAGGAGTGGCGGAGCTTCCACCAAATCTGTTCAGACTGGGAGTGGGAGGACACGTCCTCAGCTGGGCTCCCCAGGCAAAGCTCAGTTTCCTACCATTTCTGTGAAGAATGGGTGCATTTAATGCAGAAACAGTACCAGCCAAAGCTCACCTCCCTAAGCAGCAAGATCATCACCACTTGGGAGTAGCTCGAACTATTTACAAAACGTTTTCACACTTCAGCAAGGAAGAGGCTATGTATTTCTGACTGTAGAGCATAAGGCAATCCTGTAATAATGCCTCATCTTTACCAATCATTCCAAATTATTCATATGAAAGATCCTGTTTTCTCTCTTGGACTTGGAAGCTCCTGTTGAACCAATTATTCACTAGCTATTCATGTATTGTCAGAAAGGAAATAGCAGACGCTTTGTCATTAGAGGAGCAAGATTTGATTGGCAAGGCACATGGCTCTGGAGTGGATTTTCTTCTTCCCCTTTTTTGCTCTAGAGCCATAGCTTTTAGCTGGCAATTTCCACTGCTATAATCTGATGGAAAGTGATAAAACGCATCAGACTGCAGTACTCAAATGAGAAAACACTCCAGATTAGTAGGAATATAATTATGTTTTTCATGACATTGATTTTTTATTTTCTAACTGATAAAAGTAAACAACTGGGGGGNACAACATTTAGACTTTAGTGAGATAATTAACTCAGCAATTAAACATATTTTGTATTCAGCATTTGTCCTCCATAGCACACAGCATATGTGATGTTTGTCCTTTATTCAAATTCTTGCCTCTTGCAAGCTTCTTTGTCAGCAGGAGTGGCAGCCGGCAGGGTCCTGTATGAAGGCCCACTTTGACGGTGTTTTACTTTTAAAGATGAATATTCACAGTTATGGTTTGGAAGGGAAGAGGCAGCCAAAAAAAAAAAAATCATTAAGCTGAGATAAATGAGCAGAATTAAGAGGCAAGATATCTGTGCAACACACATTTATGTCTGTTTTCCTTTTGCCAGTAGTGTTTGGAGAGTAAGTAAACCTTATGATCCTTGCTGCTCTGTAAACTACTCAACTTTATCTGGTGTAATACAGGGCTATAATGTTAAATGCCCTGCGCTCTGATCCCATTCAGTATCACAGCATCAGAACAGACTAGGACATGGCCAGGATCTGTCCAAGGAAAATTAAAGAACGAGGATCAAAGCCAATTAAAGAGGCTAGTCCTCTGGTAGGGCTGCCTGCTGGTTCAACACAGAGTCGATGTCTCACTAAGCATGAAACATGGAAAGAGACGTAGGAAACAGTGCATCATTAAAAGCCTCACTGGCCTTTTTATCAAGGAGTACTTCTTTAATTTCATTATCAGGTCAGTGCAGAGTGAGAGAGTCTTGAAGTAAACTGTCTTAGAAAGTATGAACAGGAATACAGGAGAAATGTCCTGCTCATCACTGCCCCATCTTGCTCTGTTTTAGAAAAATGAGATAATTAGGAAAAAGTTACATAGTTGGGATAAAAAAAAAATGTGCTGCTTGTGACTTTATAGGTAGAATCAAGAGGGACAAGCAAACACTGTGTCAGGCAGAGGTGCGCAGATATGTCATACAAAGGGTGTTCAGGAAGGTACAGTACTTCTGCACATCAACCCAAACTGCAAATCTGCAGCCGATATTGTACAAGTTAATACTCAAGCACACTACAATTTATCTTTCTTGCTTTGAGACAACAAGATGTGAGGTTTCTTTTCAGGGCAGAAGTCTAAGCCTCAGGGAAACCCAAATATCTTCCACCTCTGCGAGATTCCTTCTGTGGCCCAATTTAAGCTGCTGCTGCTGGGGGGTAGAAGTGCTAACTTCTGAGCTGGCAGAGATCTCTACAGTAAATGTACTACAAAAGTCATTCCAAATTAGTTTCTTCCTTTCCTAGGCTGAATTTGCCAGGTTATGTGCTAAAAATCTTGTTTCTTCCGTGTGAACTCGCTTTGTCCTGAAACACTGTGATGCATAACAAACATCAAGCCTCAAGATGCTGTTTTACTGCTAATTGTAGGCAGTGAAATGTACCATGTGTGTATTGATAATACATACAAGTCACTGTGTATCTGGAGCACAACCTTCCTTAAATCCAGGGTGTTCCTCTTGTGAAATCTGTGGTCATTCAGAGAAGGTAAAAGTTGCACTGATGAATGCTTTGCATTATCAGATATAAAATGTATTTGTTCTTGTACTGACCTTGGGAGATAAATAGGAAACTGCTTTGTCCTTACTCTGCAAGACAGCCAGAGCAGCTGGCTGTGCTTTCGGACAGGCCAGACTGAAATAGGTCTATCCACGTGAGAGATTTATGGAAGAACCCCACAAGTTGAACAGGCTCCCCAGGGCAGTGGTCACGGCCCTAGGCTGCTGGGGTTTAAGCAGCGCTTGGACAATGCTCTCAGACACAGGGTTTGGATTTTCGGTGGTGCTGTATGAGGCCAGGAGTTGGACTCAGTGATCCTAGGGCATCCTTTCCAACTCAGGATATTCTGTGGTTTTCTGATGGTTACAGATTTTCCTGCTTTATTTGCCTATTTCTATTTCTTTTCCCTCCCCTTGCATTTTTGTGAAAACTGCATATGAAGCAAGGGGAAAGGGCAGGGAAGAGCTCCTGCTTTAGAGCTCACAGCCTCAGAGCAGGTGGGCCCCTCCCTGCCTCCTCTCCAGAGCCAAGAGGTGCCCACCGGGCATTTCAGGAGGAGCCATTCAGCTCTCTGCTCTTACCTGTCCTCTGGAGGAAGCCTGGAGAGCAGGGACTTCTGTACTTCCAGCCACACGATGAGAACTGCCAGCAAATACATAGGGCCAGAGGGAAACTGGCTACTCCTAAGGACCCAAGAGAGCAGATACATTCAAAGCAGAGCAATGTTGAGGTACAGTGAAGCATTACCTCTAGCATTACAAAGAAAATATATGCAGAACGAGCGGCGATTTTCAAGCAGAATGTGTTTTTTGAAATACTCCTATATGCTGTTATAATTCCACAGGAATACTTCTTCAAGTGCTCACCAGCGCTAACATCTCCATGGCACCATACATAGGGAGGACTTCCAAGCACATGGTTTCTCTCACTCTCGGTTCAGGAGCCCTTCCATTTTTCTATGCATTTATGCTGCACCCTGCATACTGAGATACTTGATCCAGAACAATGATAATGCTTTGCTTTTCTTCATTCCAGGCTTTACTCAATCTCCTTTAAAACATCACTGGGGAGTAACAGAGACTTGGAAACCAGAGAGCCCAGCCAAAGCTTGCCTGTGAGCGCATGGCAAAGCTGGGCTAGAAGACAGATGTACTCGATCCTTCCCTCATTTGAGAAGCAGCTCAGGTCGACACCGCTCTGAACTTTGGAGATGATCTGCCTGCTAAGCTATAGCACATTTGTGATTTGTGGGCTTCTAGTCTGACTTGGCTTCATTTTCTAACTTTTCATTTTCTTTTTAGGGACCCAAACTGTTCACTGTGTTTGGCAGCTGATGGCTATTAACTGTCACACTCCAATAACCTGGGGATAGTTAGAAGAGCATTAAATATTTGCACTGTGCAGCAAGGCTATACTTCATCTGAGTACACATGAATCCCATGCTCTTTTCACGCTGGAAGAAAACCCACCTTATTGCTATTCAAATCTATCTGTCTGTCTCTCTTCCCATGCTGTCATTATGTATGCAAGGCCTGTCAGTGCCATTGACACAAAAAAGCTCTCCCTTTATGCCAACATCAGTGACACCTGAAAAAAAAAAAACAACACAAAACCACACACACACACACAAAAAAAAAAGACACAAAGAATTACTGCTTTTTACATTTTTGTTTATCTGGCCTTCATTTTCTAATAAAGTACCTTATCCCACCACTCTGCAAAGGTATCTCCTGTCCTGCAAGAGTGTGCTCTTTCCTGCAGGAATAGGTTATAGATAGTTCTATATGAAAGTAGCTTTTGGTAACTGAAGTTTGTTCATTCTGTACATCCTTGGTTAAACTGTGAAGCTTTGTTTTGAACGCAGTTTACTCCCCCTAACATCTTAACTGCCATTTCTATCCTAATCTTTTAGGAAATATCCTACATAGGCACTCCTTGTGGTCCGCTTCTATAAAGCAAAATTTATTTTGGCCTCTGCAGGAAGCATTTAAAGCGCATAATGGATAATGTTTGACACAGGAGTCAGTTAGCAGTCATTTCAGATTAACAACGCTGCTCAGAAAAAACCTTGCAGGGGATTAGAGCAAGGGAAAGATGCTTAGGCAATAACCTCTGAGCCAGTTGGTTGCTGAACTATTCACAATAGACGTAACTATCTCAGAAGGTCTTAAGTGTGAGAATTATCTGCAGGAAGAGAACAATGAGTTGGTGAGATATAAAACAATAGGATCACGCTCCAGTACAAGCAGCTAGTGCTGCGCATGTTCACTCTTCATTTAATCTGCAAGACTTTCAGACAGGAGCAGTTGGTGCCCACATTAAGACTTCCTCTCTCCCTTTGATCTTATGTAAGAACTAATGAATTGTATAATCTCCAACACCTCTCAAATCCCGCTGGTTACAGGGAAACTATCCCTACCTTTCCCGTGCCTGCCTCAATTCACTAAACGGGAGCTATATTTAACAACAGGCCAATCACATGATCACTGAAAAGGAACAGCACAAGGATCTGTAATCCTAATGCTCTGGAGCTGTGATTGCTATAAATCCTTCGCAGAATGATTTCCTTTAAATCCCAAACATGTCATCGCACTTTTAATTAACATTTCTTTATGAAAACTGTGGATAAGATGCTTTAAATTAAAGATTGTTCCCAGACTTGTCATCTTAAAACAGTGTGCATTGTCATTTTCATGTAGCACATTTTACAGTAAAGCTTTTTTCTTTCCCTTTTCTTCCTTTGCCTTCCTTGTCTTAACCCTCAAACAAGCACTAACAGCTAGCACTATTTTTAGGGCAAACAGTTTTAAATTCATTCACATACAAAAGGGAAAACTAAAAGAGCAGCAGTGAGTACAGGCTGAGATGTGGCTCATAATGCCACACCTGAGTTCTTACCACCTTCATCTCAAGTTTGCCATCTTACTGAGCTTACCGTCTTCTTTACAGAGAGACATTCAGAGAGGAAAGTGATCTGCCCAAAGTAACAAGGTAATCACTTGCAGAAAAGGAAACATCACCTTTACTGTCTGATTCCCAGCTCTCCTCAGCTCTTTAGCACGCAGCACTGTGCATTACTGGCCTATCTCCCTGCCTGTGATCTCAGCAGCATTGCTGTCCAGTGGCATGAAAGCAAGCCTAAAATGCGTGATGGCGGCCATAGGAGATGCAGCCTTATTTCCAGCAAAATGGAAGAATTTTATCTGAGTGAGGGTAATAGGCTTTGGTTGGTGGCTACTGGGAGATGGATTTCCAATATTGGCTTTTCTGAAAGTATCCCAGCTCAGAATGTTGGCTTTGAATGATGGCTCAAGCTCAGTGACAGACTTACTTCAGTCATCCCATCTGGGATTTCAGACAGTGGGACGTGTCACTTGCAGACAGTTCTTTCAAGGGCGTGTTTTTCAGGAGGCTGTTTTCTAACGTGCCTCTGTGTGGAAGAAGTTGGTAGAAGACAAAAGAAAAAAAAATATATGTGAAAGAGAAGATTAAGGATGATACTATTATCCATTATATACACAAAAAAAGCCTGCCTCAGTGAGAAGCAGGAGAGAAATACAGATCCTGAAAGGCATTCTCAATGAAATCACCAGGCAATTTGACAGCACAGGTTGAAGTTATTTAGCATGATTTGGCAATACATTTTTAAGTATCCATATATCATCCAGGAATATCCATTGACAGATATTGGAGAAATAATGAATGGCTAAATAGAGCAGGTCAGACCCCGATGCCCTTCCATGAATTGGGTGGTAGTTTATTCCTCAGCTGCTCCCACCAGCTTCAAATTATGCTCTGCAGCTGACACACGGAGCCAAATGTCAGGAACCCCAGCTCACCAAGCATGTCAGTGGAAAAGCTCAGAACAGAACCTCTGACTTGGCTCTCTTGCATCCTGAATTGAAAACAAGAAACGGCCTAGACACAGAAAGAAAAAACCCCTATGTTATGACTCCTTTCCTTTATACGCTCTCCCTTCCCCTAGAGGAGTTATGTTGTCTTTTAGTTCCTTCGTTATGGCAAGGTACATTTACATATTTTAATTCTATTTTAAATGAGAGATAAGTATCTGGCCAGGATGTGGATAAAGTTGTTACAAAAGGAGTGGGATGTGTCACTGGCGCAGAGCACAGGGAAGAGCAGATTTACCCGCTAGATCATTGGTCTTTCCTTAGAGATTGCCAAAGCCATGCAGTAAGCATGGTGTGGCATATGTGACCGTACATTAAATGCAGACTGCAACACATCCTTCCTCAGCCCGTCAGCTTTTCTTGGATAAAATACATTGCATGGATATGTCAATTTAAATAACTAAAAATTAATGATGAGATATCAAAAATAACATTCTTCTGATCAACCCATTAGGCCTGAAGACCTTCATACTGTAGTCTCTTTCAGTTTTGTTTGCTCTTCCATTTTCACTTCAGTATATTCATTCCTCACCCTCTCTCCTACACTAGAACGTGAGAAACATAAAGCTCAAAGTTCTTTGAGAGCAGCACTGTGGAGAAACCAGCCAAGTCTTATCTGCACAAAGCTGCTCATGAGTAGATCACAGACAGAGAACTCCTGTACGTGCAACCTCCTCCAGCTAGAAGCTGTGACCCGAGCCCTTGAAGAACAGCCCATACTTACGACGCACTGACCTGCACTTGTGATGATGGCGTTCCACGGCCCTGTGAGGATTTCCAGAAGCTCCCTGATGTACTTGCAGGAACCCCACCAAGTGAGCTCTAAGAAGACAGAGCCTGTTCTCCTATGTATCAACCCAGACACTGGGCCAAAAAAGAAGGGAACCAGGACCATAGCCTCGACTTCTCCCCATGCTCTTTTCAGTACATAAACAGTGTAACAACAACAGTCTCCATGTGCTTCTTGTTCTGTGCTCTGCAGTAAAACGTGAAGCCTGCACCAACTTACAGCTCTTTAATGAACCCTAGCTGTCAATTTTTCATCCTCCCTGCGGTACAAATACCACATGGATGTTCCTTCCTTCCTGAGCTCACTCTTGAACATCCACTTGGACACACAAAGTCACGGATGAAATGCGGAGATCTAGCACACACCGTGGGATGGGTGCCCATTTCTTGCTCCCGTTTCAGTAAGACACCTGGAGGAATGCCGCGTACAGAACAACACAAAGCCCAGAGATACTGTATGACAATTTTTTATTTATCAGTATCAAATTACATAGCAAAGTAATGAATGCAGTGTCAGATCACCTCTTTGAATACTGTAAATACAAACAAAATCCACCATATTGCTTAATTATCCAAAGTAAATTAAAAGTTTAAAAATGTGCGTTTCAGAGATTCCGTTTGGCATGTCCTGTCAATAGATCCTGCATAAATATTTCTGTACCTCATTTTCACCATGTGTACCTTAATTTAATACAGCCTCTAAAAAGCTCACATTGAGGAGATAGGATCTAGCTGTACGTTATTGTCACCATCAGCTTGTGCCTCTGCCCTGAAACCACCGAAGTACCTATCTGCCCGCTCACCTGACAGCCCAGTGCCATGTCACCGTACGGTGACCACAACCCGCTCTCCCATAGTGCCAGGCCCAAAGGTACTGGTGTCAGTGTAAGAACACTGAATGCACGACATCAGCTCTGGGTCATGCCCGTAAGCTACTGACAAAACAGCTATTCACCTTCACGGAAGCCAGGCTGGATGCGATGGCCAGATCTTGTACACTCAAACAGCTAAGGAAATCCTTGGGACATTCACACTGCTCTTAACGCTACTGTGACTCCTCTGTACAGAAAGAACTATTCCTGGTCTATAAGGTTGTGTTACAAATAAAGTCAGGTCTGTTCACTTCAAGTAAGTTGAGTGGGATTTGGACACAGCTAGATAAAACGAGATAATTCGGTATTTTACTGGTGTTAGTCAGCAGTGTCATTTACATGGGACTTCCTTCTAAACTGCGTCAATAGAACAATTTGTCCAGATGGATGAAAGAACAAGCCTCACTCAGCGCAGTTTCCAAAAGTTAAGACTAGTGAGACATGGTAGTGGTATGAAAAGGAAAACACTACAGAAACATACATTTTGTTTAGAATAAAATGAACAGAAGTACAGAAGCGTTGATGCAGGTAATTGGAAAGGTGAGGACAGGGAAGGAGGAAAAATGTAGGCGGCGATCCCACAGCGACATGGGAGTTACTCTTGATCCCTCCAGTTCACCGCTATCAGTGGAAGTCGGGCTTCTCTGGGAAGGTGCAACCTGAGCGCTTGATGATGACACTGGCTGCGTAGTGCCCAGCTCGGATGCACTCGGTCACCGGCCGGTCGTAGACGAGCTGTGAGAGGAAGCCTAGGAACGAAGCAGGACAAGACAGAAGGGAGAAAACGGTTAGGTTTTGGAGTGCATCAGCTTGTCACAGAGCAGGGGCTAACTGTAGGTACCTGGGCACACATAGCGCTGCGCTTAAGCGACCTGCTGAGTTAGGGTGCTGCTGCTGGCACTTCTACCTGAAGTGTCCTGTGGGTAGCTTCAAGTAAATCAGTGTTTATTAAGACTGATCTTTATTAGTGACCTGAAAAAGATTTACCAGAGTTCTTGCTCTTTTCCAGAGAGAATCCTGATTCCTCAAATATCACTTGAAAAACACAGCAGCAGTTTTCCCTGCTGAAGAGAGCTCCTTCTGTTCATACTGGCTACAGCTCCAGCCCCACACAACTGTCACTGTGCAGGCTTTTCTCAAAAGAAGGGAAAGGCACATCACAAACAAATGTTATCTCTGCTCACAGTTACAGGCAGTCATAGGGAAGATACAGAGAGAGCTTCTTACCTGCCAAGGACAGTTAGATGACATCTGCTGCCCTTGATCACAGGAAATGTAACCTAAGGCTTCCAAAACCTCTTACTAGGTACCCAAACCAACAGCAAACTGTGTGGAGAACCAAGCACCTCTCACAATCAGGGCCCTCGGTTAACTGCTTCAGCTAACAAAACCTCCAGCATGCATGCTTTAGAAAGCCAGAAATCACTGGGAGCTGAGTGTTCTGAAAACCAGAGTACATCTTTAAATGTGTATAAGCAAACAGAGTCCTACAAAGGAGATTATTCATAGGTGCTTGGAAAAGTTAAGTACAAGCGGTACCAGAAATTTTATGGATTGAGTCCCTTATCTCTGGAACATTTTGTCTTGGCCGAAACTTTTGTGATCGAAAGCATGACAGAACTTACGGCAGAGGCAAAATATGTTTTTTAAATATAGAAGAGGCTTTTTAATATAAATACAGATGATGTGAAAAGTAAACTCTGTTTCCTAGAATTTAAAGCTCCACTCTGTCATTCTAGAGGTAATATTTTATTCACTTTTATCCTGTTTTCTAATGTCTTTCAGACATATCTCTCTTCCTCACCCAATCACAGAAGGAAAGTTAGACTTGCCTAGGAAAATCTGCGTTCCAGTAAGCTGAAACACGTTCATTTTAAAGCTTTCATTCACCATTTCAAGTTCCTGTGTCATGCTCTGACTAGTCTTGGGCCTTCACAGCACAAACTTAGCCTTGACCCAACGTATCTCATAGGAACCAATTTCTGGCAGATTACAAATTTTGATTCAAAGATATGTTTTGCTAGCTTTCTTTCCATACAGTGAAATGCACTTCCTCTGTTCACCTTGGTGACTCGTGGAATAAAGCTCTATATTAAGTTGTGATGCTCTCATTTATCCCATGTTCCTTTTCTAGATATTTCCTTCAGTGTGGAACATCGGAGCATATTTTTAGACTATGATAAAACTATCTCATCTGATGCAATAATGTTGGTTCCTTAAAGATTAAAAGTCATGTAAATCATGAAAAATAATGTTGCAGATTAACCAAGGATAAAACTGGTGAGCAAGAGATCATTTTGATGGATTATCAAGCTCTTCCATGGCTTCTTGGTCATGACTGATGGTAAGAAGAAGCTAAGCTGATAACACAGTTTTCTCTAAACTGCACTGAAAGGGAGAAGAGGCTGCTTAAAACTACCAAATCTATAAATCAAACACTTTTCAATGGAATGGGACAAAGCATAGAAATCAGGAAAAAAAATGTATGTTTCTGACACCAATATTTTTCTAGAGAAACCTGTACTACATATAAGATGGAATTTCACAGATATTGACTGACATTAACTGGAAAAATATGACTGCTTCACCAACAGATGTTAAGTCCATAAACACAAGCGGAGAAGACAAGAGTTTTCGGTACAAAGATGAGAATTTGAAATGGGAAGAAATTGTGCTCTGAGGGCTCTCACTGGCAGCAGGCAGGGGATGGCAGACAACACAACTGTGGCAGGATGGTCCAGCTGTAATAGTTGGGAAACAGCTGAGAAACTCAAACACCATGCCTGGCAGAAATCAGGCCACTTCTGAATAACGAGATGAAAATGGTCTGCTCTCCATTAAATTAACATGCGTTCTTAGAGGAAACTTTCTTGGATGTGCAGAGAATGTCAATCATTGCATTTAAACTGCCTGGGAGGCAGGAGCTTGCCAGTGTGCTTCTGGGTAGTTAAAAACTTCAGAGCAAGCTGTAACCGTATGTAAAAGGAGGCTGCTCAGACAGTCCGTTTCTGACTCAGTAAGTACAGAAGAGGCACTGGGCAGGCCTCCAAAGACAAGCACGCAGCTAGGGTTTGTGCAGAGCACGAGTTCAGGGAGTGGTTTATGCAGGAACAACTGTCCTCTATGCTTATGATCAAGGCATCAAACATACATGAAGATGAGGAAATACCAAGGAGCAAAGGACCATAAAACATGAATTATTTTTCAATACCAAATAGACTGAGACTGTCACCACCTCCCAAGCTCACAGTAGTCTCAAGCTAGTATATATTTTTTGTCTTCAGTGAAGCTATGTCTTATTTATTCTGACCTAAGAGAAAGCAGAATCAGGTGGAAAAAATCCTGTTCTAATTGGGGATAGAAATAAGAGATCCCTGCGATTTCAGAGTGGTGGAGAAATGACATTAAGTGCAACTGTCATGTATGAGATATGTAGAAACTGCAGTGGGGAGTTTGCCCTCAAACCATTCTCTTGTCTGTTGAGTTCCTCTTAAGAGGTATGTAATTCATAGATGAAATAGAAATAGCAGTATCTGACACGATATCGCATCGAATGACAATACAAACACGCATGCCACAAACACAGTGCTACATCACATACTAGGACTAGGCAGCTGGCAAAGCAGACCCCGAGGGAACACCAGAAAACACTGTTGTTTGAGCAGAGAAACAAAGAGCTCTATCGAGCTGGCTGCTTCAGCTGCAGAATGCTCTTTTTAGTTAATGAGGTAAAAAGGATCAGAATTTAGAGTCTCCCTTCTTCCGTGTATAAGGTACTCTGACGCAAACCCCCCAGGTCAGACCCTCAAGGCATGGGTTCAGATCTCCAAGTTCCAGTACTGCCCCACCTGTTTTACACCATCCATCTGTGCTGCCTGTGCACCCCGACACTGTCCGAAGGAGCCAGATCAGTTTCAGCAGTACGCTGGATAGCAGCAGGTCTTTGCTAGTCTGGCTGGTTTGCGCGGGGTTAGGTGACAGGCCAACAGCTCTGCCAGCAAGCAGGGCAGCGGAGGGGTGACGACAGGCAGTGGTAATCTCTCTAAGGAGATTGTACGTACATTGTTATTGTACGTATAACAAACATTGTTTAGCTACACAAGGTGGCCTCACTTCAAACGTCTTACCAAAACAACTTCAGGCAATACTGTCTACCATCTTCTAATTGCAGCTGTTCTGCACCAGCAGTTCCACACAGCTGGGGCTGTGCACGGTGTTACGTGCATTACATACTGCGCTCTCCACACCAGCACACAAAGGCAAGAACCAGACTCAAGAGCTTCCCACTTGTCTGCCTCCTGCCCGGACATCCAAAGTGTTTATGGCTTACGGAGTAAGAGAAATGGCAGTTGCAGGGTGCCCAGTAGGCTGCTGTGCAGCAATTAGCCATATCAGTAAGTTCCCAGAGTAGACTGGGTGCCTTTTGCCTCTCACAGGCATGGACAGCCAAGCAACAACCTCGTACCTATACCCAGCAAGAACTTATTTGGAACTGTGTCCAATCCAATCCATGTAATCTGCCAATTCTTAGAAAGCCAAGACGACTTTGCTTCAAAAGCTGCTGTAAACCTTACAGTGCTACAAAATGCAAAAAGAAAATGCATTCACATTCCCAGATGATACAAGTGATTACAAGACACCAATAACTATTTTTGGCCCACAATTATTTCTTTTCTGCTCGGTAGGGAAAAGCATCTCTGAAATAACTTTGCTCTGAAAAGAGTGCCTGAAATAATTGAGAGTTAATCTTTATTATCTCCAACTTCCTTACTACGTATGCTCAAAGACAATGTTTATGATTGTTAGGCCTGCAAACAGAATGGGGGACAAAAAAGCCAAGTTGTTTTCCTCCTCTTTGCGCTCACCAGCAAATTAACAGTACTGTAAGCCCAGTGCCAGAAGTGGTGCTTGAGCCTCAGAATCCATCCCTAGATCAAGGCCCTTGCTGAAACCAGCTCGAGCCTCTTTGGGGATGTCAATACAACTCTGAAAAGACACAGAGAGACAGCCCACTGACTGACACAAAAGGTGTTGTCTTTGTTACTTCCAAGAGCTGAGTAGCACTTTGAAATCATTAATGGAGAAGCAAGTTCATTTGCTTGCGGCCAGCAAAGTAGATATTTCAGGGGCCATTCCACTGCAATCTGATTTCTCTGCAAGTTCTGTTTCCAGATTATCAGTGGTAATTCTGAACGAATGCCTAGCGCTAGTGCAGTTGGATGGGAATGTAGGAGTCCAAGAGCTGAGATTTTAAAACAGTTCTGGTCTGCTTCAGTAATGGTTTAACAACACTTAAAAACAGATCATATTGAAGCCAAATGTTTCATTTCAAATTGTACACTTGACAATTAATTTCAATGACTGTTAATTACTAATGCTGGCTGGAAAACCGTTTATAGCCTCTGACACCCAGCTCCCCCAACACTCGTCTTTCTGCAGTCTCTCTCTCACAATTCCAACCCAAGGAAATATTAGTACATTTTTTAAAATGCAAGAGACAAAAGTAGGAAAAATGCAATTATCAGATGCGTTCATTATAAACAATTACGAGCTGACCCTAAGTTAGAGCTCCTCAAAGCATTTCTGCTATGGGATGTTCCCAGACAATCCTTTCCTTCCAGGTGCCCCCTGAGGCACCCAATGCACTCCACGCTAGCCAGGTCGCTCACCTGCAGAACAGCCCCAGCCCCAGAACGGATCATGAACAACAGAGCTGTCTCCTCTCTCTTGTGTTTAATCTGTGAACTGCCTTTTTAAGCTGTTGTTATCGCACTGTGGGGGACAGCTGCAAGCAACTTTTTACACTCCCGTTTGTGTACAGCGTTTATCACAGTTGCTTGAACGTTCTATTTTTAAGCGATCCCAGCAGTCTTCCAGGCCAGCAGTGTGGGAAGATGCAGTTTTCAAGAAACATTACTCTAGTAATTTAAAGTCTTGTAGATGATACGACTGAGGGCTTTTTTTTTTTTTTTTTTTTTTTTTTAATGTCTTTTAGTGCTGTTGCAGCGGGTTAATGCTGTGGTAGCATGAATCTGGTCAGTTGTAATTAGGTGGTCAGCAATGCTGGTGCCAAGAGCCAACCAGCCAGCCTAGACTTTGTAAAAGATGTTGGCATCAGACGGTTCTGCAATATAGCCACTGAACGACTGTGCGTCAACATGCTGAGGTTTCTCCTTTTTTAATTTTGTGGCAGATGGCAGATATTACAGCCAAGAACCGTGGTAAGCCAGAGGCCCTGCCCACTACTATCAAACCGAATGCTGGCTATTCTAAATGGAAGCGTTTTTGATTAAGGGTAGGATTTGGCTCCTGTTTTCATGTATTTTGGCACGGTGGTCTGACACATCAGACTTACGGCATATAAGACAAATTAAACGTAAGCATCTTTAAATACCTGATACTTCTTTCAATCCTCACACACCTAAGCTCCTTCTCTCTCAATATAGCGTAAGACATATTCCACATATGCACATTCATGCTATTAACCTCAAATGTATATATGTACAAACAAGTGCACACAGCAAAGCATCTTCCCCTCTCTGTTTCAACGAGATGGCTCTGTGCTTCTGCAGAACCGTGTTGCCAGGCTAATTACAAGTGAGTGAAGAAAGGTTGCGAACCCTTTCAGAAAAGCAGTCATTTAAGATGTATATCTAACAAGTGGCAACCTTGAAATCTCGCTCTCACTGAAAAGAACACTAGAAAAGCCTTCCTGAGTATACCACTGGAGGAAAGTTTTAATAAAAACTAATTAAAGTACAAAAATCCCAAGTGGTTAACTGATTTTAGGGGCTAAATTTCTGGCAATTCTAATTATCCTCTTGTGGCTTCACTTAGTGTTTCACAACCATGACAGATGACAATGAAAAACTGCAGTTAAATTCATCCTCCCTGACACCATGCTAAGCACTAGCTTCTCCCTCTCCAAGTAAAATCAATACCATGTTTGAGTAAACACGTTTACAGCTTTATTAGGGTGTCTCGCTTGTTCTGTAACAGCTACTTGAAGCTGTGGTAACAAATCGACTCAACTCAGTTAAACCTAGAGAGCTGAGTAAGAGGCTCATCGATAAGGTTGTTATAAAAATAAACTGCAGGGGATCAGAAAGCTGGAACAAACAGCCTGGTAAATGTCAATATTTTTACTTCCAGAGAATGACAAAACCATGAGATCACGAAGAAAATGTTTTGCAAGCCTATATCTACTCTATTTATAAAGTGAGAGGGGTGGCTGTAGCTCTACAGCAGCTCGGTCCTGAAGGCTGTGCAATGGATGGAGAAAACAGATCCCCATTTGGAGCCTACCGAGATTGATGGGAGTTTTCCCACCAAGTTCAACTTCTCCTCATATGCCTTGACTGAGTAACTCCAATCTTTGAGCTAGAACAGTTAGAGGAGAGGCTGAAGTGTTTGGTACTGTGACACCTTCCACACCAACCATCCTCAGTGGGCCCTACTAACAGGCTGCGCTGCATATTGCTTCTAGTGAAACTCCCCAGTGCATCTCATTACCCAGGAACAGAACCATTTGATACTACGATGTGCTCAAAGAAAGACACGATGGAGGAAACTGATGTAACAAAGTTATAACATCTGATGGTCCTATTCTTCATTTTCAAGTCCACAAGATGAAACTTGGATTAGAATCTGGAGGCTTTGGGCTAGCCTCCAACAGCCAGGATCAGGGGAAAACATTTGATAAAACAAAAACAAAACAGAAAAATGCCCCAGACTTACAAGGAAGAATCAAGACACTATGTGTGCCAAACCATAATACAAGTATTCTCATTGGAAACACCTTGTCTAACCATCTGAAAAAAACCACCCTACTTTCTAGGCTGGTATTTCTCCTTTTCTAGAAACTTCTCTTAGAAAGTTTACTAGAAGCACTTTTAAAAATTAAAATTCTCCTTAGCCCACAGAGCAGAATGAAATAAACTTTTTATTAGTACCTCATGACAATTTCTGATCGTCTATACAGATTCTTAGTATTGACATTTAATGGTACAGATTACTACACCTACTGCTTGGGATAAGAGAAAGAATTTCACTAATTTCATGTAGAAATAATGCATAAGAAGCATAACAAAGTGGAATACTGTGTATCATCTCTGTTAAGGTTTTGACGTTGTTTGGGAGCATAATGCGTCTGTCATAAGCTCAAATACAAAATGGCAATGTGAACGTAACTTCATGGCTGAGATTCACGTGCACAAAACCTAGGAAATTTGACGCTGTGTTTGCAGCGCAACCACAGGCCAGCACGGTTTTTCTTGCAGGTATACATCCCCACAGTTAGGCCAGCAGTGTGCAGAGAATCAGAGAGCAACAGCCAGTGCAGTGGGAATGGGTTGGTAGCTGGACAGCCCACGAACTAATTGATTTTTGCGGGCTGAAATAGCCTACCACAGGCACTATATTCACACAGCTCCTCTTCTACAGAATGTCACTTAGTATCTTTAGCCTCTTTAAAAACCTGTTACAGTCCTGGACTGGTACTAACCATGCACTGATCACCAATAACAGTAATGTCCTTTGAGGGACAGGACGAGATCAGTGTCAAACAAACCTACAAACACTGCTACTACCACGCTTTCAACCGGGATCAAGATTTTTAATTTTCTTCCCTTTTTATTGCAACCTTGCCGTGCTCCCACCTCAGGTATGAGCCCATTTCAGTGTGGGGGAAGTGAACAAGTTAGGGGGGAAGTTACTATCCCATCAAATAATAGAGGAAGTTGCAAGCGGGTGAGAGTATCGCTAGCCAATGCCACATCTTGAGAAGTGCCTTTACGATCATCGTGTCAGTCTCTGTAGCTCCAAACCAATTCATATCAGATGTGAAATAGATAGCACATTTCAGTGTATTTTTGTATTTCATTGTGTGTTGTATTTCCTGTGATACAGCATCAGCTTAATCTGACACATCGTTTCTTAGGGGACTGCATCCTGCCCTGATTCCCAGGGGAATGTTCTCGATGATCCAATCTGACTAGTGCCTCTGTCTCTACTCAGAATACATTAAAATAACACAAAAATATTACCAACAGTCTGAGGGCAAGGTAATAATAACTCATTAAAGTAATTTCTAACCTTCCACACAAACATTTTCTTTATCATTACATGATTTTCTAACACATGACACATTAACATAAAATGAAATGTTATGAGGATAGGGATAGCAGGCATAACAAAATATTTTAAACGGCGATGATTTGCTTTGAGGCGTTAAGTCAATTTGTAATTGTCCCATAGCTATTACGGCAAAAACTGAAACTTTATAATTGGTTTTGAAAATCTATTTTTAACACAGTAGGCTTGTTTTCAAAATGTACACAGCCTATTCAACGCCTGCTTCTCACAAAGCCTGTGCAGAATGTCTCTGAATTTGTGGCATGGGAAATCAGGCCTTTTAAACCCCAAATACTAATCTGCTTGCTGCATACTGAGGCTCCCTTAACACTGCTGTTGTCACTGACAGGAGAAGAGACACGGCAGCCATGGATCAGGTCCTCTTCAGTCTAAGGAAAAACTTCTGAGGGTTTTAAATCCTTTTAAAGGGATCTCTCACTTCCACAGTTTATTGAAAAAAATGTCAGCAAACATACTAACATTTTGCCTTACAGTAATTCTGCTACGTATTTTTATGGATTGTCTTTACATTGTATAGGTAAAAATGGGAATTACCATATTTAGGTTACTATACTTTGATAAAATATAGGCATGCAATAAACTGATTACGATGAACAGTCAGAAACCTACAGAATGGTTACAATTAAAAAAACCTTAAATGGATTGGATCACAATTACACTGGGACGACACATTACCAGTTTTACGTATAATACCAACACAGAAGAGTATATTACTTCCAAAGAAATAATTCTGAATGGAATTGGCAAAATATTAAGTAGGGAATTAAACAGAAAATGGGAATATTCCATGTTTTTCCTGAGCGGTATTTGTTTTTCTGTTTTTGTTCAAGTAGTTGCAATTCGAACTGTGGCAAATGTCTAATTTGTGCCAGTATAAATGTTGAAACTGCTAGTGACTGGCTACAATATTGATCAGAGCAGTGAAGTGCCTCTAGCTGAGACTGAGCAAAGTCAGCCAGGAAAATATAATCTGGTAATTTTCCAGTTTGTAGAAGATCAGTTACAGGCCATCTAATAGCCTGGGTTTAGATGTGATATTTATCTGCGAGAATTGAGGATGCCACCAGAGCACACGGGCAGTAAGTCATGAACATGTTGTCAAGTTTTCCCCTGGCAAGCAGAGATTGATGCCCTATCCGCAGCTCAGCTATTGCACTCGTGTATGCTGTTTATAAAACAGCAGTATTAAAGATGGGCAAAATGGGCTGTCAGTCAACAAGCTGATGACATTAAGAAGGTATTTTTGTTTCAAAGCTTCATATCTCATCAGCCATGATCTCAGTAACAACAGGATTGCTCAGAGGCAATTAGCCACCCATGTTGTATAAATGAAGACTAACAGAGTGCTCATTTCTGCTAAAACATTTATCTTCACTTCAAAGAAAAGACAAAACAATTCAAAAGTATCGTCTCGTCTCTACACTCATGAAGATAAATTTTATAGCAGAAATAAGCCATAACAAGTTACATATACATACATATTTAATAGCTATCACACACACACACAAAATAGCCCTCACTCCAAGCTGGCAAATAAAATTGCATCTCGTGGCTCTGGAGTTATCTGTAGGCAGTACTTGACAGCAGTGATATTTTATCCATTGTATTTCTCTCTATCAAATATGATTAAAAATGATGACAACTTCCCAAGGTATCTTGAACACGCACAAAAACCCTCATACAAATTAAAGACCACTGCAAGTGGATGTTACACTCCTGCTGCTGATTAAAGAACAACCCCAAGTTCTGCGAACTCCTATTACAACAAATCAAAAATGTTTTAGGGGCACCAAGTACTGGAGAGCAGGCAGCACTTACAGGAGAGATTCACACAGAGATAAAAAGACAACAAATAAGAAGAAAAATTCATTTATCTGCTATGCTTTTGGTGAAAACAGATTCTTTCACAGTCTTAGTCCTATAAATCCATTAAGGAGCTTGCTTTTTAATATAGTCACAAGCTCACTCATAATTTAGTATTCTGACAAACCACTCCAATCACCTGTCTCTGCTGGCTGCATTATCAGATCTTTTTGTCATGTCTAGCACTCCTGGCGCTGCAGCCATATAGCATCCATGAGAATGTTTTCCATTTCTCACACATGCACATGCCTCCATCCACACAACTCCTTTACTTGAAATCCGTAAGAGAATTATTAGACAGAGCCATGAACGCAGTCCGTCTTTGCCCTGTAGCAGATTTATTGTGAGAAGATGGAATTCCCATTGCATAAGTTCCATTTTTTAATTCAGTCAGCTTCTACTCTTAATCTACCAGCACAGCCCGCAGAGGACGACGGAGGCTGTATTTTCAGGGAAGCAGGAAATGGCACCTGGGTCCTTAATTCCTACAGGTTGAGAAGTATCGAACCACAGCACAACTGAGGTTGGAAGGGACATCTGGAGGTCACTGGTTCCAGCCTGTGGCTTGAAGTAGAGCCAGCTCAGATCATGTTAAATGCCATCGAGATGATTTTTTATTTTAAATATTCTTAGATTCTTTCCAGAATCTAGGCAGAACAACAGCAGAATTACAATAGTGGGTTTAATTCCTTTTCCATTTCTATCAATAATACACTTGTTTAAATCCACTGGCTTCGGTGCAGGTAATCCAAGGTTATACTAGTGTGCTTGCAAAACAGAACCAGACCTTTCTTAAAAAAGGTTTCTTAAATCAAACTTAGTAGTAGAGAAGTAATGACGAGTGATTATTTTGTGGATTCTTTTAAAGTTTATATTTACATTTCTTGTACTGTGTTTTTATAAACATATATATGCTTACATATTTGAAGAATGCTTCACTTTAAGGATAATATTTTAACATTTCAATAGTGTAGAAATATATCCAATATTACTTAACTCTGAAATCAAAGCTGGATGTCACTGTACATAAAATCATTAGTTTTTACTTCACAAAAGCAGACTAAAACTTGAACAATGAAATGACTTTTAGGTAAACTCTGAGGAGTCCAAGGTCTATCTAATTTGTAGATGCATTCAGATTAAGATGGAAAAATACTGTTTAGGATTAACTTCATATTAAAGATGAGAGAATGACTTAATTTAGCCAGTATGGTGACATAAAGGAACATAAAGGAGGGGAATATCTCTTCTAAGGCCTCTGGTCTTGAAACAGAAGATGAGGATGCCACGAGGCACACTTGCTCAAAAACGCATGCAAGAGGAGACAAGTTCTCTTCTGCTGCACTCCCGGCCTTCTCTCAGAGTGGCTCCCTGATAGCTGAGACAGAAGACGGCCACCTCACAAGATTCACACTCGGTTTCACACCAGAAAGAGAGAAAACTGCTTCTTCTGTAAGCATGTGCACCAAAAAAACTCTCTGTGGCTTCCAGACTACAGATAACAGCTTTGTGGCACTCCTCTGTCCATGAAAGCTGCCAGTGGGATTTTCAAACTGACAAGTGGTTTGAGCTGTTGACTCAGCTTTGATCCTGACAGAAGCAAATTGCTATTGGCTTGTATTTAGCACCGTACAACGCTTGATGAAGAGCTCCTTCTATCTCGGGATTCCTTTTCCTTGAGAATGATATAATATCTTCGTAGCACGGTGATAAGTAACACGCACTTATTGTGATCATGTTGTCACTGCTTCATTACACTGCGTGACAACGATTTGTGGTTACACTTCATATGCTAGCACTTTTCATGCAGTATAGAACTAAATCACGGTAGATTACCAAGTCAATGTATTTCTATTGGCAGAACCAGAACAAACATTGATTTTACACCTTCTATTCATTTAGGATGAATTCTCAATCTAATTCTACCTAGTGGCAGAGATTTTGCAGGGAGCAATGACAGTAACTATCAGAAAAGATTCTTATTGCTTTCATTGGTTACAGTGGCAATGACAAAGACCAGTCCAAACTTACTATGGCTAAAGAGAGCAGAATGGCATAAGGGACAGCATAAGACGGTAAAATTGCCAGTAGATCAGTACCTTGGCTGCCACTAAATATGCTTTGATTAACATTGTTGCAGAGGTTCAAAATGGGGCTGACCAGCAATAAATAAACGATAATTTAATGAGTAACAGAATGTTCCTCAAACTCTACAAAATAAGGCTGTAATTCCATTAAGAAGACTGTGGTGTCATAAGCCATGCCAGCAAAGCTCAAGTGATTTGTCAATGTCCTCAGAACTCAGAGGTGGACTTGCAACTTTAATTTATAGATACCTCAGGGATTTATAACTGCAAAATCTGTGGTACCCCTGAAATCCACAGGAGGTGCTGAGATGCTACAAAGTAAATCATCATTGCTTCAACAACTGAAATGTAGCAGTGTCGTTGAAATGCAGTAAAGGCAGAAGTCTGTTAGTATTGTTTAGAGAAGTATTTTTAGAGTAAAGCTACCTGTAGCAATTTTAAAACCCAATTTCTCATTCATGCAATGCACCAGCCTGAATGGCAGGTGACTTGATGCCTGCAGTTAGAGGCATGAAATTCAGAGATATTCCTGATGCCAATTTAATAAAATCACATTTCAACTGAAGAATGCAGTTTATTTTCTGTTGCTGGCTGTTGGAGGGAGCTAGCTCTCCTTCGAGGCCTGCAGCTTCGAGAACGGAACTGCTCAACTCATGAATCAACCCACAGAGTTAAAAGTGCCCAGAAACTTTGTGTCTTTAAACATTTCATGACGTGTCATGTTTTTTGCAGGTATTCCACATCATGACATCATGTAATAAGCTGACACAGGCGGGAGGGCTGCCAAGGGGAAATCGCAGCCCCCAGAAAGCTCCTGTCTTTTCCCACGTGGCTTCTGGGTTCTGGGAGTTGCTCCCTAGCCTTTCGCCTCTGATCACCATTGCGGACTCACATAGGTCAGGAGACACTCCCATACTTTCCAATTTGTCAGATTTATTGCTCTCAATTCCTTTCATATTGTATTATCTTACATTCCTCTGCAGTTTTTAGAAAACTAGTTATCTTCTACCTCATTCACGCCTCCTCCATTCTCACTCCTCTACCTGGGCCCCATGAAAGGGAGGGGGGCTTGATAAACATAGTAACAGCTTGATAAAAACCTCCATCAAGGAAAACACTAGGAAAACACTGAAGAGAATATAACCTTCCCATTATAGAAGTTCTGTCGGGACAATAACACTGCGTCTGGCTCAGTGCTAGGATCAACGGAAGATAGGCACACTACACAGTATTACCCACATCACTTGCTTTCTGCAAGGAGACAGTAAAGAACTTTTCCTGTTGCAAATACATCCTTTGAAAACACACGAGAAGTGTGATATAGATAAAATACAGACATTCCCCCCAAATGAAACACAGACCAAATCAAAGCCGATCCAGTTCAGTATCCCATTTCCTACATATGGGAAGGAAAATTAAATAACTCCAAGAAGAAGACCACAGTATGTAAGACTAGAGTCAGCTGCGTACGTAGACTGTTATGACTCCCAAATCTCCCATCTGGACTAAACTCAGGAAAATCTGTTCTCTGAGGAGAATAAACGACCAATTTATTATTTATGGAGTGACAGAGGAGAACTCAGAAGCTAATGGAAGGACTGTTAGTATTCAAAAGCTCACGTTGGTTTCTGAGTCATGGCAGAGTGAAGTACGGTGCAGGAAGAACCTGCTCAGGTGCTCAGGATCGAACCATAATGAGACTTCAGACAGATTTGCAACTGATGAGCCAACTCCCATCACAGAGGGAAAAGCAGCTGTGCTCCTCTCCTTGCCTGGTGAGGTAGGAGGGAGAATGGTCCAAGGCCACGCTACACTGGACTGCGTTGTGCTTGAGCCCCACACAAAAAGCATCTGAGGCCTCAATGCTACTGTAGGGGAACTAAGGAAAACAATATATGTCCACAAAGGGCAATAGAGGGCCTTTGTTACAATTCCCCCCAAATACACTGAAGCTTGCTGTATCCAGGCATGTTCTCTCAGTAGCCTTACGATGACAAAGGGAAGCTGACCTCTTAGAAGATCAGCTTTTCTTTCTTCCCACTCAAATTTACTGTTTTCTGCATCGTTTTCCCTCAAACTGCTGAAATCCACTGGTTGACACTTGGAGAAAGGAATCTCACAACTGAACCAAGCCCAGCCTGATTGGGTATGCCTGAACTCCTCGCCCTGCTGACACAAGGGAGCAGTTGGAATGGGGTCTGATTCGGCTTACATCAGCTAGCCCATCCAGTATGTTCTGAATAATGACTCTAGTCAGTCTTTTAGCCCTTCTACAGAAAAACAGCAGCAGTACCAGGGGATGGCATATCAGTTAAAGAGTAAGGGCTATAAGAGACCAGGCAGTTCTTAAAGCCTAATTTGTCCTAATATTCTTTTCTGTAGCTAAACCAAGAAAGAACAAAAGTAGGACTATTAAAAAACCATAGAAGTCCTGATGTCCATATAAGGCCTAAAATCTGAAGAACTGGGAATAAATACAACCTGAGACAAATGTGGCAGAGGTGAGAAGCTGCTTCCTGCTGAGGCAAAGCTTGTCTGGTGTCTACCATATTGCCCACCTGGGCATTACCCAGAGTTATTTTGTTTTCAGTTCCTGAAAACAAAATAGGCAAGATCGTTTCTTTTTTCATGACAGGAACAGCAGCTTACTGACATAGCTGATATACAGAGCACACATACACAAGGATAAGCACTTGAAGTTAATATTCATGTTAAAAGTCACTGTTAATCACTGGTTCAAATTTAATCTTTTTTT
>VXAV01001861.1:27828-79986 GCA_013399715.1 Alectura lathami
TTTTGTCATTTAGGAACAAGAGTGCTAAGAGAGCACGAAAAGGTGCATGAATAATGTGACCCAAAGGGTTTTCCTCCATTTCTGCCCTATTTGATTCATGAAAGCACCAAGGCAAATGAGTAACAGCATTCCTATTTTCAGCCAGATTTAGGCGATTTAGGCGTATACTGAAAATTTATCATAGGTTTAAGTGATGTATTGCATAGGGATGGAACTATTCACATGCTTAAGATTAAGCTTATTTTGAATAGCTTCTTGAAGTGGGACCCAATTCTGAAGCTTTAATTTGGGTTACACACTGCTTGTTATCCCCTCCATAGCTACAGGACTGAGCCCTGGATTTCTATGGATAAAGTCTCTCTGGTAATGTTTCCAGTAAATTAGCGACTAATGGGGCTCCTTACAGCTGCTGTGTCCTGGCCATCAGAGCCTTCAGGATGCAACAGAGCATCACAGAACTACATGTATGAAGGGTACACTGAATGACAGAACTTTTGGATTAGATTGGTTTTTGGCTTATATTGAATCATTTTTAAAAAGAGGCATAGACATAACATCCTCTTTTTTCCTTAGAGCTTGTGCCAAAAAAAATAGTAAGTTTCCAAATGGATATTAAGCAATGCCAGATATTTTCTGGGTTTGTTTTAACAAATTAACCCTTTGTGCTCTTTCCTGATGTCCAAATAATTGTATTGGAAACAGATGTTCTTCCAAAATTGACATGATCAGAAGATATTATGCTCATTTATTAACATACTGTTTAATATTCACTACAACCTGTTTTAAAGAACAACAATGTGTTA
Source organism: Alectura lathami (assembly GCA_013399715.1). Lineage (NCBI taxonomy): Eukaryota > Metazoa > Chordata > Aves > Galliformes > Megapodiidae > Alectura > Alectura lathami. Next base: position 28,632 of record VXAV01001861.1, read on the forward strand.
ACATTTAAGCCAGGAGGGATTTCTGTACAGTATATAGTACTTGATGCAGCTTGTTTATGCAACAGTCTGACAGATACAATTAATCTCAAGAAAACGACCAGAATATAGCATAACAGCATATTATCTTTCAGGTAATAAAGCATAGTTTCCCATTGAAAATCAGAAATTAATTGAATCACATCACTTTAGGATGCAGAGAAAAGCTGTAAAAGAATGAAGTTCATTCCAAGGAATCGTTAAGTGAGAAAAGGTAGATTTTTATCAAATAATAGGATAATCTCCAAATGGGAGTGAAGTAAGAAATACCTCCAACAAATGCATCTCCAGCTCCATTGGTGTCCACGATTTCACTCTGATCACTCACCAACACAGGGAAAGTAGTTACCTCATTTTCTATAATGGAAAGAGAGAACAAAACATCAGTTACTTGTAAATATGTCTTAAAAAAGCAAAACAAACAGTGAACATTAAAACAATTCAAAATGGGTGCTGTGATTGTTAACACAATAATCTGAATAAAACCAGACTCGGTTTCTAGTAATAATTTGTAATGCAGTATTTACTGCACAGGGATATGGGAGTACATTTTATCAAGCTATTTGTTGTGAACACTTTCATCAGTTACTTTCAGCCTCATTTCTTTTCTTTATCTCCTAATATCAAGGGTAAGAGAAAAGAACTAAATCAGGAGGAACAACATAAAACACATGGGCATATGGACAAGCCTAAGAAAAGCCCATCCTGCCAAAACCAGTTTCCTATTAGCTGCAGAGAGGTGATGCGGCCTCCAGAATGGCCAGTCCAAGGCTCCAGAAGTTCCACAGAAATTGCTGCATTGCAATAACTAAAATACATGTGAACTAGTTAAAGTAAAACAGTGAAATGAAGAGCCAGTGTATTTCAAATGCTCTCCAATAACATCTTTTTAAAAACACATATATGTAAGAAGCCTTGCAACTATCCATCTGACTATATTTGGTTTTGAGATTTCAGTTTCATTCTCCTTCTTACTCTTCCTTTTTTTTAAAGTACTTCCTTCTCTGCAGCTCCCTGCCCTCTACTGGCACTCGTTAAACCTATTGCAATAGGTGGATACTCAGCATCTTCACCTCAGCTCACTGCCACACCACGGTTCAACATAATTACACCACTTAGGTATGATAACTTTAGAGTTCGAGGGTTATAAATTTAATATACGCAACTAATTAATCAGCTATGGCTTTCCAGGTGGTAATGTCATAATGACGTGATAAAAATATAATTACCACCTTGTCACAATACCTTGTTAAAGTGTAAATTACCCCTGTAACAGAGCCAATGGAAGTTCTGCCTCTGGTAGTCAGTATGCATTAAACTGTCTCAGAGCAAACAGATTGTCCTTTGGCAGACAGCAGGAATTAAAGGAAGGGGAGGGGGAAGAAAAGCCTGTCAACCAGTGAAAATGAAAACCATCAGAGCTGTCTTCCTTTAATTTTTTTTTGTAAAAAATAGAAATAAAGCAGGAAATAGATCCTCCAGCAGCTAAAAGTTGGAGATGGGTAGCTTCTCCACCGCCCAGCAACAGAGCAGGTCATAAAAATCACTGACACTGGCGTGCACAGTAGCAAATCAGGAAACCTAGTTTGGGAAGCACATAAAGAATTCACAGTCTCAAATCAGGCGAGTCTGTGTGTGCTGCAGAGGTACCAGAAGGATCCTGGTTTCTGTGAAATGCAGTGTATCAGCTCTACTGCTCCTCACCATCTGCTACAAGTGAACCAGGCAGATATAATGATGCTGCCTCCAGAGGGAACTGTTGGCTGGCCCACCAGGAGGGGAGGGAGCATTAGCAACAGCCATCCATGAGAGGCAAAGGAAAAAGGGTAATGGAAAACATCAGCTGAATATCCCAATTAAAGAACAGGTTTCAGTCAGTTCTCAGTGCACCCCACTCTCTATCCTGTTACGAAAGCTATTCAGAAACCTACTTTGGTGCTGTGTTGTACTCCTAAGATAGTCTTCCAGAGTAATGTTTTTCAGTAATTTTAACGGAATTCATTGGAATTGGAAATCAAGAAAGAGAGGTCTTACAACAAACTCCGCCAGAGGAGCAGAGTGTATTCAACCATTTCGTAAGAAGGTACACATGATCTGCTCTAGGTAATGCTAAAACAATGAACAAAGTGATAAATCTGTGGAAGACACATTGTAATAAGCTAAACCGCTTGGGCACACACAGATGTTCTGCATTAAATACACAGCAGACACTTGCATATGCATACAAATGTATGTGTTTGGGCACAGAGAGCGAATAATGCACAGGCACTGTATTTGGAATGCTGTAAGTGGGGCTTGGCATCCAGCAAGGCTCTACGTCGAAGCTAATTTCCACAGATTAAAGTTCACCCTCTTTCTCCTTTCTTTTCCTCATCTGTCTTAATTCCTTCCCTCAGCTCCCTCTAGTACATTCAGGTGAGTATTGCACGGAGAGCTCTTATTCTAATCTTTCTGCAATAGATATAATTGCACGGAACTGAATTAGTCTAAAAACCCAAACGACGACTTCTGATAATGTGAAAGTCACCATTTTCTTGTGACCTCTGTTTGCCATCTCTGCCTAGACCATACAATCCATCTCCCTTTTTCCTATAACATTACACACCTTCAAGAAGGGCAATAATCTCTATAATAATAATCTAATAATAATTGAAATACTGACGTTTCAGAAGCAGCTGACATGGCTTTGGAGCACACAGTCCATTATAAAGATATTACTGTCTGCATGTACTGCACACACCCGACAGAGTAAACTACCCTTCTTCAACCTCGAGAACTTCTACTAGCATAGTAGAGTCTACTACAGTTTAAAATATTAAAAGATACAACAAAATAATACCGAACTTTTTTTCTGCTTCACAACAAACAAAGGCACTTGGAATTAAGCCTGCCATTAATTTACCTTCCAATGTCTGTGTAACAGGACAAACATAGCTAACGTCTCTCAGACCAGTGTAACAGCTAGGCACAACGGCATGAATTAAGATGAAGCGCAAGTCTCCATGCTGAATACACTTGATTTTGTGACTTTAATGTTACTTTAAGTTCATTTTCATATTGATCTGTTATTCTGTAAAACTCTCAAATCCATCGTGGTGAACACACAGACACCTTGGCTAAGTGCACTGGTCATCAGTGGCCTTGCATCTCTAAGTCAGTTCTGATTTCATTTATCATTCTGAGAGCTTACGAAATAAAGAGTAATTACATAAGTGTTTTGAAAACCAAGTGCTGCTCCTCTGGGCATAAAATCCAGTGTTCTATTTTTAAGCAACAAATATCTCCTGTGGTAAACACACTTAAACACAACACATTCCAGCCTGGTATCATTTGCTGGAAGCCCAGAATCAAGAGTGCAAACTGCAAAAGGGTGTGTATAATTAGGGAAGTTTTAGTAGCAAGCATTAATGAAATTTTAATTCGGGGGACTTTGATTCAGCTCCCTCAATGGTTTTACGCTGCTGAGGAGCTCAACTGCTTCAGAATGATACGGAAATAATCAAACATTAATGCACAGATTTCATAGGCTGGAGACGGTATTCATTGACAAGTCAGAAGGAATCAGCTCAGTGGTAAATTTCGTTATTGGTAATTTGTTGCATTATATACATAAAGATGTGAAATCTATCTTTATTTTCCTCAGGCAAAAATATGCACAAGTATATCTAGCTTTAGGTGTCTTTGTAGGTAAAACAGTCTGGAGAGATAACAGCTGGGGAACGATGCTAACTGCAAACACACTGCTCCTACCTTTCTAGCTGAACACACAACTTTTTTGTGATGTTAACGGAAACAATCGAACTCTGATGATAGCTGCAAATACTACAGGTCTGTCCAAACCAAATTAGAATTACAGACTACACGTCTACTCTTAGTACAGTAATAAACACCAGCAAGCAATCATTACATCCAATTAGGCTGAGTACTTTCTTTAACGGGGTCATTTACCAGTCTCTCTTGCTCTTAAAAGTAGATTAAATGTGTAAACTTACATTTAATTACCTGTAACAGAACTCTTATGGGCAACGTGTTGGAGTGTCCTTAATTTTGTATTAAAATAAAATAAAAGGAAGAGAGTCCTAAAATATATGCAAAAATGACTAGCTATTTCCTCAAATAAGCTTTTGATCCGTGGGCTGACAGTGGTAGTACAGATGCTTACAAGATGGAGACACATTCATGTTGCTTTTGTAAGCTTTAACTTGTAAAAAAGAAGAACAACTGTGAAACAGAATGCTGTCCCATCTCCTTCCCACCCCCATCCTCTCTCATTTTCTTTAGATCGGGGGCCAAAAACAGATAAAAAGAAAGAAAAAAAAAAGGTCAGGAAGAACTTAACAGAACATAGAAACCTAAGCTTGAAACCTATAAATGTCTCTGGACAGCTATAAGGTAAGAAGTAATGAGAAAAGAATTTGGAACAAACCCACGTCAGGCTGTCTGGTTCTGAGCTCCTGCCTCTCTGCAGAAGGTGAAGCCAGAAGCCTGCGGGCTCTAAGCCTCTGTGCCTTCTTGAGCACATTAATGCATCTTTTGAAACTAGCAGTATACTAACATTTTCTACTATTTTTTCCTACAGTGGGAACTACTGCTGTTGCTGTGTTTCATGCAGAGATACCGCACCTGATCTGTAAATTGAATAGATGCTGTAACCCCCTCACTGCCATCAGCACCGCGCAGTCCACAGCTGCAAGGCAGCGTGGGCTAGGGCGCTGCGCACCGCGCCCCCAGTGAGGCACCCAGCGGTGATGTATTCCAAACCCGCGGTGCTGATTCAACCTGTCACTTCAAGGCAACAGGACGAGATCCTGCATTTTCAGGCCAGGACTTTCAGATAGCTGCACTGCATGAGCACTACAGGCCCCCGGCACTCTGTGTGCATGGTAAGTTTCCCTTGTTTTGCATGCCAGCAGCTCCATCTCCTCCACCTATTTCTGTGCATTGTTCCGCCTCTGAAGGGCTTGTCAGAAAAACAAGGAATCTATTTGGGCAAGTCAATGGAGTTACACAGTATAACGAGCAAGATGTAAGTCAGCCACACGCTTTCGGATCTTTCTAATCAAATATTGTAATAACACGCAACAAATGATGCTGTATTCTAACAAATTCAATATGGAGGCAAGAAAACTTTGTAACAAGGATTAGCAAAGAAGTGAAGCCTTTATTGCTATAAGGAACAATGTTACTCAAAACAAGCCACAGAGTAGTTGTCATTTATAATGCATTCATGTGCCTACGGTATGATAAAATTAATACAAATATGAATTTATTTCCATAATAAAACACACAAATAGAGCAACTAGGCTACAGTTCTTACAGCTAGCTATGCAAAAGTAAGTACATGTAGCTATGCTGGCCAAGATGCAAAGAACTGTCCCTCAGAGGTAACTCATTTGTAGTAGAAACAGAGAAGGAATATGATGCCAAAGGTTTTTAATGTCCTATGGTTCTACTCGCAATCATACAGGTATATCCAGTACATCTAGATCATATAGATATTCCAGTACTTACAGGGAGCTCAGGTTTAAGGAGGAAGTCCAACTTTTTACACAGTCTGATGGTGATAGGACCAGGGGGAATGGTTTTGAACTAAAAGAGGGGAGATGTAGGCTGGATGTTAGGAGGAAATTCTTTACTCAGAGGGTGGTGAGGAGCTGGCACAGGCTGCCGAGAGGAGCTGTGGGTGCCCCATCCCTGGAGGTGCTCAAGGCCAGGCTGGATGGGCCCTGGGCAACCTGATCCAGTGCGTGGCAACCAGCCCACGGCAGGGGGAGGAACTGGGTGGGCTTCAAGGTCCCTTCCAACCCACGCCATTCTGTGGTTCTGTGATTCTACGATTTAAGGGAAATGACAGTGTGCAGACCCCGCTTCCCCTCTCTCTGAGGAGGTAAAGTTATTCCAAATATGTTCAGTGAGAGTTGTCTTGCCTTCATAGCTCTGTCCAGACGCATTGTCCCATTACCTAGTCAAGAGTATCGTTATTCAGAAGCCATTCCTAGCATTTATATGTGATTCATAGGATTTGAGTTAACAGGGGAAAGAAAGTTCCTCCAAAGGGATTCATACACATTAGTTATTAGCAACGATGTAAAATTAAATAATATTCCTGCACTCAGCACATAGCCACTGAACATACATGGGCGTCAGTCTGCCCTCCCGGCAGTTCCACACCACTCCTTTGAAACAACTCCTGATTTACACCAGCATGACATGAGACCCAGAATTCTCTATCTAGTTACAATTGTAAAAGAAGTAACAGCACCAACTAATGACTCACCAATAGCTTTTACAGATCCAAACGTGTTTTGTTTACTTTATGGAAGGTGTGGGAGCCACTTAGCCTTTTACATTGGCTGTACCATCACTGCCAATGCCAGGAGTTGAAGTTCTGCTTTATTTCTCATACTGAGTAACTGAATAACACTATGGCTGTGTGCAAAAGATGGGGGAACAAGTGGAGGTCAACAGAAAAGATCACAGTTTTGCTTCACATTGGTGCTAATATTAAATACACAAATAAATGCATACATACATATATGGAAAAAGTGCCCTAAAGAACAAGCCGCTGAATTTTTCTGGCATGTGTCACAATGTTTAAAGTTTAGAATGGCAATGAGCTCTGTTGAGGAAGCCTCTCTGAGCACACACGAGCCTTGCCATTTGCCCGCTAGGCACAGATTTCAGAGGGAGCTGAAACTGTGCCCGCCGAGCTGCCAGCACGCGTGCTGCGCTCCTGCGGCTCGGCGGCTGCTGGGGACATAAGGTAGGGCTCAGAGCTGGGGCATTCCCCTGGGATCTCTGCACCAGGAAAGGGGGGTGAAGACCCTAGAAGGGGAAAGAGTATGAAGTCATAGACACCAAAATTTAGAAAAAGCTCGCTATATGAAAAGCTCAGGTCAAAAGTAGTCCTGGAGAACGAAGAGATGGGTTACAATAAACTAAACCCATGTTGAATCTAGCCACCCCAGCAAAAGTACAGTGTGGCATAAGAACAGGCTGGCCTTGGATATCAACAAATGTAGGTCTCTGCTCAGGCCCTGCAAGTCCCTGGCTTGACCAGGGTACACAATTCATCACTAAAAGTAAAAAACCAACCACCCACCCCCCCNATCACTAAAAGTAAAAAACCAACCCCCCCCCACCCCCCACTACTTTTTGAGCTATATATGGCAATGGGAAATATAAACAGATCTCTATTTTTATCCATAAATAGGAAGCTCAGGAAGTGAAAACAAATGCAAATGACGACAGCTGGAATCTCAATTTCAATGTCTAATGCAAAGAATACATCACGCATCACCCAAGTTACACTGACCCACATAGAATCATAGAACCATAGAATTGTCTGAGTTGGAAGGGACCTTTAAAGGCCGTCTAGTTCAACTCCCCTGCAGTGAACAGGGACATCTGCAGCTGGGTCAGGATGCCCAGAGCCCTGTTCAGCCTGACCTTGAATTTCTCCAGGGACGGGGCTTCCACCACTTCTCTGGGCAACCTGTGCCAGTGCTTCACCACCCTTATTGTAAAGAACTGTTTCCTTATATCTAATCTAAATCTTCCCTCTTTTAGTTCGAAACCATTTCCCCCAGTCCTATCACAACAGACCCTGCTCAAGAGTCTGTCCCCTCATTTCTTGTAGCCCCCCTTTAGATACTGAATGTTCTAGCTTACATGTGCTCCTCCACTGTCTGAAACCTGGCTACGTGGGCCGTGCAAAAATGAAGTATTTTTCAGTTAGGAAAGCAGACCACGTACCTCACTTACTGTTTGCACTGACCCACAAGCTAGCAAGAAAGCACACGTTTGTACTCCATTCCATGCCATTCTACAGATATATTGGAAATCACTGCACAGCTGGACCATTCAACCACTTCTGTGGGAGAATTTTCACACAAATATTGATCTATAATCTGGCCAAAGCAATCCTGACCCAAGAGCTTATCAGGGCATTGGCTAAAACAAAAAGGAGAAAAACACATTATAATTTGGTTTTGAGCAGGACAACCACTGCACTACACCTTACCTTTTTTATACATTAAGCATATTGCCCTAACGGGGCAAACACACCTGTCAAAACTCGCCAGCTTTCTTAGCAATACCTCAGTTTCACAGTGGTGAACAGAGAAATCACATCATTTAAATAAATGCCATGTTACATGACAGCTCTGTTTATGCTACATGATAATCTGAGAAGCATGGGTCGTCAGTGGAGGCAGAAATGGGCCCAAGGCATTTCTGTTTTACTTGAGCATCAGTAAGACTGAAAAGAGAAGGAGTGAGCATTAGGTCACCACAGAGCAGTTCTGAAGGAGCTGCTTCTTCTGGGTGAATTTATATTTAGTTTCATAAATACAATCAGTCCATCAAAATGAGAGTCTTCCTTAGAAACACTACTAAAAATAAATGAATGTATAAACATATTTCTGCCTTTTTTTTTTTTTTTTAAATTAACTAGATGGTAGCTGGACATTGCTGAGGTAGATACGTTGTAGAAATTTTAGAAATTTAAATTGCCATAAAATACTCAAATAATATGTAGAAATTTTATTTTTTTATCCTTTTAACTCAGAGATCAGATCTAGAACTTTTGTAAATTTTTTTTCTTCTCATGCTGCATTTCTGCATTCTCTACTGCCTTTAATTAAGATCTCCCTCAGCTACTTATTTATTTTTGAAGAATGGAACTTGCTTACTAAATGAATTTTCTCAGGCTTTTGCAGGTTTTAGATCCATTAGAAGATACCACTGCAGTGTAGGCTGAAATTTGTTCTAATCTCAGTGGGGAAATATTCTGCTTTTAAAGACACCAGTTGAAAACAGAGCAACCCCACTGGTTTTAATGGAACTCTTTTAGCGTCATGCATATCCAGAAAGAGAATTTGTCCTCAAACGAGCAATTTTCCCCCTGCATCAGCTGCACACCACCTCCTAGCTACCTGGGTGCCCCGCAGGCGCAGGCTGCAGCGGGAGCAGTGGTGCTGCCCGCCCGCAGCGCCCACCTCCGCCCAGCCCCTGGCACCAGAGCGGGCACGGGGGAGGCCCTGGGAGGCCAGCCCTGCCCAGCCTCCCTCTCTGCATCCAGCCTGAGCCTAACCCCGAAGAACTGCAGCTCATTGCTCTTTATCTTCAGTTTCTAACACATTTTAATGTCTGTATTCATTTCCTAAGCCAGTGGATATCACAGCTGCATGTGCTCTCATCTTCTAGCTCAGCGCAGTGACTGCCCAGGAGCTCACACACCGTACGTTTGCAGCATGAACATCTAACACGCTCTGCTTTGTTCCTCTAAGCATCTGTTTTGGTTGAGAGCACAAAGACCACTTTATAATTTCTGTATTCTACCTTCCAAATCAAGCTTGATTTTTTCAAATGGTTAAGCTCTCAAGATAAGTAGGAAATACAAAAACAATCTTTAGGTTTTTTATATTTTGTTTAGCAAAATATAAAAATGTCACTGCAAAATGCAGATACTTACATCCCATCATGTGCCAGAGATTAAAGGAAAATTGCTTTAGCACTTTACTAACTACAGTGTTAACTGCTCACAAATCAATTCTCATATTTTTGTGGTAATTTACAGTGTGCAGTAGGTAGGGCAATCTAATCCACCACAATTGCATAATTTTTGGCCAACTTACTGCTGATAAATAATGTGAGTATTAGGTTATAACATTTTTTACAATTAAATGACTAAGAAAGCTGTTTATTGCCTTCCGTTATGCCCTCTGTTAATACGATCGTTGTTGCAGATGTTCGTGTATGCTGCATTGATGTTTAATGGTGCATGATGCTCTAGGTGGTTCCCATAACCTTGCTTTGTCTACTATGAGCTGACTCAATTGATATGATAATAGAGAAAAGAGGTCTGAAACAAGCTGGGCTGTGCTGGCACAATTTGCATAACCTTTAAATTTGCCATCACTTGATAGCCAACTGCTCCAAAAATTCTCTCTCAGTTGTCAGCACCAACAATATACTGTACAAACAGCAGTCTACAATTGCACAGGTGGGGAGGAAAGAGAGGGCACGCACACTTTATTGCACTTTTATATTCTATCAGGAAATGTACTTATTATCAAATTTAGAAAGCCAACAATTTGGAATAGAGTTCTGCAGTTTCATTCATGATCAATTGCTACTAGCCGCAAAGCATGGCCTGGCATCTTTTCAGGTTCTCAGTACAATATCACAGTGTCAGATTACAAGGGATATAAATATTTGGTTCCACAGACTCCTCTCTGATTTAGTTTTGACTGCAGGAATCAGAATGGATTACAAGCGGTGGGGGGGTACAGGGTAGCATGGGACAGCAAAAAAAACAAGGGAAGTCACCTTCCAAACTCTGGATCTCGTTTCTGACGAGTGTATGTACTCTTTTTAAAGAAACATTATTATTATGTTATTTTGTAGGTAACGCCAAAACCTAATAATACAAAAATCATTTGTGTTTGCTGTATTTACTAAATCTGCTGTCTGTACATAGCCTAAGTCAGGCCTGCTAGTTCACTAGCTTTTTTTATCCATAATAAAGAAAGCAGCCACGGCAAAAGTAAGCTGGAGCCTACTTTGATTCAAATTGGATCAACTACACAGACTTTTTTTTTGTGGTATTTGGAGGTTTGAGTCTAAACTGTCACTTCATAACCTGTGTTACGCTCAGGTGTGTCAAGACCAGGTCACTGGTATATGAGTAACATGAGCACTTTTCAGATATCACTTTTCAGATACAGCATTTAAACCGCTCCTGCTTCGCTTTACCTGTAAAACCTACTGTGGAAATCACTGAGCCAAAGTGATCGCAAAACCTCACAATTCCACTCTTAGACAGCTAACCATTTTGGAGAACTCCAGTTTGCTCCCTACTCCCCTGGCCCTGGTGTTAGCTCTGCATGTTTTGTTGCCATACACCAAACGTACCTAAATGTTCAAAGTCAGGTGAAGCAGGACCCACTGAACCCTTGCCTTTGTCCACTTTTTCCACTAGCCAGCATCTCTGCTCTGTCTCCTGGAGATAAGAATCTGTCTTCCATTCAGCCACCTACCTACCACAGCTTCTACTGCCTGAGACTGGGTGCTACAGCAGAGAAACTTTTAATCAAAGGGTCAGTTCCTGCAGTTAATTTCCTTCCAGGGTCACCACACATACCCACGCTTTACTCTCCATCCAATCTGTGCAATTATTTTACAGTGACTATTTGAGCTGGTGAGGATTAGAGGCTTGAAAACATAAGTTCCAACATTTATGGCAAAAGCATGCCATGGATAGCTACACTTTAAACTTTTCTTCAATGTTCATTCAACTGTAATCATAAGATGGGAAATAAAATCTCTAAATTAAAGATGATAGGCTATCAGAGTCTGTAGGGCACCTTCTGAGTGGAGATTCTGCTGTTCAAACTCCTCTGTGATGATTTGCTATGAAGTGAACTGCTGCCTAACAAAAAAAATAAAGGCTAAAACTGCCAAAATAATAGATAAAAAGATCTTCTACAGAAGATATTCTGTCTAGCTGCCCGCGGTCAAAGGGTCCAGCTTTCTATGCACCTCATTTGTAACAGACAGACACCTCAAGGTAAAATGCGTTATAAAATCTCTTGGCATACGTAAGTTCTTTTTTTGTATAACCTCTGGGTAGAGTACAAAAATTGAATCGAGAATACAGACAAGGTACAACACACAAAAAGACATGTGGATCCGTATAAACCATTTATATTCATGAATGTTTTAAGTTCTCCATGGCCATAATCAATATCCAATGAAGTTAATGAGAGCTTTCCATCGATTTCAAAAGACACTGGGCTGAGCCCCAGAGACAACAATACCATATTCTCTGCAAGCACTCCAGCTGATAACATGTACTTTGATAAGGTACTAGCTTCCCTTTTGGAATCTCAGCAATGAACAACAGATATGTTATCTTATTTCAAACTCCTGTTGCAAAATGAGCAATATAACTTTATAAAATGCAACATGGAGCATTTGATAACTTTAATAGAGGAGCAGTCAAGGCCACCGTAGTTAATTGCGATGCTAAGGCCAGGATGAGATCCATAAATAAGACAACTGATATTTGTTTAAAAAGGAAATGAAAAAAGCCTTAATGTGTCATCCTCCCAAAAGGTTCAGGTTTTGTTTTCTTTTAACTTTGAGTCCCTACAAAGAAGGGTTTCAAACTCTTATGTCTTCTGACACATCTAAGCCCATCCAATAGATTTAATCACTAATAAGTAGAGTTATAAGTTCAAACTGGCCTTGACCTTGGGCAGTATGACATTATCTGAAAACCATTAATGGTCTGAAACTAAAGGAAAAGCTCATTAATAAAAGCAAAGCTGTATAAAGGTAAAACAAAAAAAAAAAAGGAAAAGAAAAAAAGGAAGTTTTATTAAAAGTATTGATCATGACCTAGGGCACTAGAGCCATTGATCTTCCCATATCTGCACAGGAGAAAAAAAAAAGTTAAGCCAACAAATTATTGATCTATTATGAAACCCACTGAACAAGGTACACATTTAATTTCTTACCACAAAAAAAAAAAAAATCACACCAAATCAAGGTACAAAGAAAACATACTTCTTACGAACTATTGGTAGGTGAACGTATGGCAAAAAAGTTACTATTTGACTGCGTCCATGAAACAGCCACTCTATTAGTACGACTTGAACCCAGGTGTCAGGAGGGGAGAGGCCTACACACTGCAACCCTTTAAAGCATGGGTTTCAGACCTGGGTTCACTAAACCACACGTTTTAGAGGAGAAATACAACACGGGATATTGCAGCAACACAATGTGTGTACAGAAAAGAAAAATGCTGAACTCGAAACAAACCACATATTCTATGAAAAGTTTATAGGATGATGACTTTAGATGAAATATGATACTGTAGTTTTACATTTTCTTAACATTGTAGCTGCAAAAACAGCTCAAAGTCACCGGAATTTCATGCTTGGGAGGTGTCCTTTTCAGAAAACAGGGGATAACCTCGACGAAGTTCCATCAATTACATGTCCACCAAGAAGCACAAACTCAGTTCAGAAGGCTGTCATCAGTGCCAGTGCTTTCTAAGCACTGAATGATCGATTTTGCAGTCTTGCCATTCTTTCAATATAGTTCTATGACACCACTGTTGGTTTTCAAAATATAAGATGTCAAAAAGATCATTTCTTTTTTGCTAATATACTCATGGCTCTGTCACCTTATTCTTTGCTCTTTGCTTAGCAGACATAATTCTGCAATATTACCAGCTGATCCTGAAGTAACTTTCCTTCCAGCTTGGGAACTACAGACTTTGCTGCCAGATGGAAGTTCAAAACAAAACACAACTCAGAGTGAGGCTCCACATAACTGAATCCACTACAGTTCACAGACACCGTACTGTCCTCCTTCCGTGTCTCCTACTGCAAATCCTGGGCTCCGTGTACCCGTGCTGGCACCAGCACTCTCCAGTACCTGCTTAGGTCCTGTCTTGGTGCCAGTTGTGCCCGCCTGTCACAGACAGCACCACCGGGCTATGTGTCGTGCTTCTGAGAGGAGCCCTTCAGCGTCCTGTGCACCATCTTCTTGGGATACGTTTAGACTCACTTGGGGCAGTAAAACCAAAAGTTGAGTGTGAAGGATTGCAAAAGCATCCCTCACTGCTAGGCTATTAAATTATTTGTCAATCTTTATAAAAATGGTGCACATACGAAGAACAATTCTAGCTTTAAATACGCAGTGATGGGCTCTAAACCACCTACTACCATACTGCAAAGAAAAGGAAGTTACAACAGATAACTCTAATGAAAATGTCAAATGAGTGGCAGAAGATCAAATAAAATGTTGGGAATTATTAAGAGGGGAGTGCAGAACAAAGGAGAGAAAAACAATGCGCGACTTTGTAGAGTTGTCAGGTATGTCGAGCATTCTAGTACTCTCCCTCATAACACGTAAAGGTGTAGAGAAGGGTGGCAAGGGTGTCAGAATTACAGAGCAAGCAAAGAACAGGTAAACAGAGAGCCTGGAAAAGAGACTGGCGAAGCGGAGATAAGCAAGAGTTCTGCAAAGTTTGTTGCACGTGGAATGATTACTGACCAGCCATTGCAATACACAAAGCAGGACAATAATGTTCTGAAGTGGCTCCATCCAAACAAATCGGTTCTGCAAGCACCCACTAGCATACACTGTTGCAGATACTCTGTTAGACAGACCTTTGGTCTGACTCAGTCCTGTTCCCCTCAACCACTCTACATTGCCCCCCAGCACCACATAATTCCTGTTACACGACCAGTGGAGCTGTGTATTTACAGTTATGCCTCCAAGAATCCCTTTTGGACTTACGGTACAAAAATTGACTTCCTATCTCTACCTATTTGTATTTGAGAAACAAATACAGAAATTCTTCTGTGTGAGAGGAAATACTGCCAAGTCCTAAGGCATGGGGTGGGGCCCATATTTATTGCCCTTCAACAAACACATACTTTTCACAGCTTGAAGAGGTAACTTTTCCTTGGGATGCCAGAATGTAAGTTCATTGTAGTACCCGAAATTCAGGCTATGACTAATGAAAGGTACGGTTTTGCCTTGAAAAATCCTTACTGCTACTGATTATACAAGAAATGGGGATTTCCCAGCTTTACTCTTGATTGCTAGACTAAACTGGTATGTTATCAGGTTAGACTAGAGACAATATTTTTTAACTTTTAAATTGATATGAAATTACTGAAACACACATACTCACACATTACTTACATACATATATATATATGTATACAAGCATATGCAGATGCAATTGTTGACCTTTAAGTCCAGTTAAGATATGGGTATCCAGGAACTTATGTTTTAATAATGTGCTTCAGCTGTCTAATAAAATGCTCAGACCTCCTCTCCCACACAGCATGAAATCATGAATGGCCTCAGTTACAAAAGGTATTACCAGCTTTGCTATTCATTAATCCCTATCAACAAACGTTCATTATTAATTTAGGTTTTGTGGTTTCCTAAGTCACAGCTAAACTAAAAATAATTCTATTGGGCTTTCTGGCTCATTTGTTCTGCCATTAGCAGACCAAAATTTCCTTTTTTCCTAAATCCACTAATGGTATTTAATTTTTTTTTTTTTTTTTTCATTTGTGAATATGAGAGATGAGAGGACAGGGAACAGTAAAAGTGTGAAGTCCTCTGAAAAAGAGAATGCATTGTAATATAACCCAACTGCATGTCCAAGACATGACTTTTGTTTGTGTAAACACATAGGAAGGCAGTCTGATAAAAAAAAGCTAGACAAGATTTTTCCTGTCTGGAAGACTGACAATGAAAGCTAGGAGAACTAAGGGAAAAAAATATACTTCTTCTTGCTTCTTATAGGATAACAAACAATATTCAGTAATTTACAGAAAGAGGAGCTGCAAACAGGCCCACCATAAAATGTCAGAAGTGTCAATAGTAATAAATACCTCTGTGTTTTACAGATAAGCTGACAAGGTAACATGCCTGTGACTGCAGCACAACCTGACAAAGAAAACCTACTGACCTCTGTTTAGACTGTTACATGTTTGAACGTCAACCATTTTTATTCCCCCAAAAAGTACAGAGGATCACAGCATCACGATTTAAGAATGGCTCCTAAAAACTCTAATTTCCAAAGTTTTGACAACCCTTTTACACAAAGCAGTTTAAAAAACTTCTTTTAAAACATTTAACATATCCTCATAACACGAAGTTTCATCATACATAAACTTACGCTCTCTATGCTTCTGTTGCTACATTCATTCGCCTTAAGAATGGTCATACTGGGTCACATCAACACCCATTTAGCTGAGTATCTTGTTTCAGATACCAGGTAGAGGCAAATGCCTAGTATCACTCCAACATCAAAAGCTTCCTAGTGGGCTCCAAAATTTGGTAATGCTGCAAGTTTTCTTGCCACATATTAATTTGGCCATATTGCACACGCAGTGTAATTTACGGAATAGATAAAATAACACTAGTAATAACAAGTAGAAATTCACAAAACTATTTCAGTATGTACTATGTGTTAGGCGCACTAAGGGTTTTTTAAGGGGGGACCTTTCTCATGCTACCACATCCACTGCAAAGCAAATACATTTCCTGAAACGTTCTGAAGTCATGCATCCTACAAACTGAAGAAGATGTAAGTGGTGTCATTAACTCAGTAAACCCTAACTCAGGTGGTTTTAATGCTCCAATCCTTAAATGTTCATCTCTTTACTGCCATACTTTAACAAATTAAGTTATTACAAATATGCCCTTAGCAGAGGTGGTCTTGCAGACACTATGGGGAAAAAAAAGGAAAACTCTATGTTCAGGGCTGAACATGCCAGATTTCATCATTCATAACTTGGAAAATGCTGAAGTGATTTCCTTCAGTTTGGACTGTTTTTCTTTCCTCTATTAAAGCCATAAAACAAGCTAAGTTTAAAGTTTGTAGCTTCAGCTGTTTTTGAATTATGCAAATATTTCAATATAAAAGTATGTTTTTCCATTGCTGAACTGATTTTGCTCAAACTTTCCAAAGATTTCCCTTTGGGCCAAGACTAGTCATAAAATACATCTCACTAGAAGTAATTTGTTTAAAAATGTTATGAGCAACTCTGTAAAAAGGGATAGTTTTCACAGCATTTGATTCTGACAAATGTTACAGCACACATACAGATATGACATATATGTTGTTGCCAGGGCTTGTGATTTTTGGTGTGTTTATTAAAAACCCCAGCTGCTGACATCAGGAGACTGGATGTGTTCATTAACCCTTCCCCCCTTTCCCTACTTTTTGTGGTTACAGAAAAAAACATGACATGAATGTATCCCGCCAACCTGGAAACCTGAAGTCAAATCCAGAATCCCAGACCTGGGAAGAGGGATATGATGGAACAAGGCTGTGGAAGTGGGACCAGAGTCTGGATAGCCAAGTAATTCCCAGTATGGCCAAGGAGCATCCACGCAAGGCATTAACCAATGCTGTTCCCCAAATAAACTTTCCCAGCTAAGCAAGTCCGTTGACCCTATTTTCAGTTACTAGTATCTTACCCAAACCATGATCTGTACAGTAAGATTTCATCACAGGTATCTCTCTGAGGCTACTCTTTTCAAGAGAGTTTTGTTGAAATTCAGTCATTTTGGGGACTGAAGCTAGAGACAGTTACACCATTTTGGTTATTTGGTAGTTCTTTCAGTCACCAGGAAGCTCCAATACCTTAAAATTCTTCAGTAAAAAGATACAATTTGATATCAGAGGAAAACGCTTCCAAATGACATGAATGGGAGAACTTCAGACAATCATCACATGCTCCGAGGAGTCTTATTAGAAGCTGACAGTTAATTTAGTCAACATTTCATCTACCGCCGTGCCTGTGTGCCAATCCCAAACACTCCTTTCCTTCCCTATAAAACATACTGATCACACTCAGCTTGAATTTGAGCTTGCCTTTTTCTTGCAGTTATTCCTACTGACAGAGAACAGGAAGGAAGGGGAGAGGAAAGGAGCCCTAGGGCTAGAGTACTGTGATGGAGGAGATAAGAACAGACAGTAGGAAGACCCAACGTGCTCCATGATAAACAGAAATTTTTCCTCTGAAAACACAAGTAATTCAGACAGATTAGGAATTTGGACTGACAAATGGAAATGGCTTAGACCGTGACGGCTGATGCAGTTACTGCTTCTTACTATTTTCACGATCTGCTCCAGCTGCATGGGCCTCTGAGCTGCTTGTCAATCAGTGCCCAAGTGGCTACAGTTCGTGGTCTCTTTGAGGTCAGCCACCGATGGTTCCGGTGGGCATTAGAACAACGTTGGGTAAACTGCAGCAATTCACAAACTGATTTAATATGCTTGTCGTAGGGTTGGGACAGGTTGCTGGAGGAAGCAGGCTCTTCAGCTGCCTCAGTCTATTAAAACTATATTCTCTGAACTTTTTGATCAACCTTTATTTTCTTTTGGTAACAGTCTGCACCCTCCTGCCCAACGCTCTGCATTTCAAATACCTGTTGATACTTCTGTTCTCTGGTAACATGCAACAATCTCTTTTACCCATCTCTTTTCCTCTCCTTCCAGCCAAAACCATACTGAAGTGTATCCCCTCATTATTTCCCCCACCCGGCCTACATATAACCCACCAAAGAGGTGCACTCCTCCTCTTGTAAACCAGCCCCTCTCAAATCAGCCCCATGGCTGCCTTGTCCAGGACAGCAGGCAGAGGCTGTATTTATCTGTGGAAATACACGTCTGCCAAGGATGCTCCTACAGCCACAGGGTGGTCTTCCTCAGTGTACTATGCTTGGGCTGGGACGGGCACAAAGGGGGATGTGGTGGTCCATGTCTCTCCACAGAGCAGTCCTGTCCAAGGCATCTGCCTCTACTCCCAGGGCTCACGGTAAAGCCAAAGACTCTCTGTGTTGCTGCCAGAGAGCTTTCCATGGGGAAAATGGAGAAGAGGAGAAAAAAAAAAAAAAAAAAAGTAGAAAAAACATAAAGGCCAAATTCACCTTGGAGACTTGTACTCTCACCCCCATGAACTCCAGCTTCATCCAGAGGACACAAACCAAGAACAATGGAACATGGGATCTGCCCAACAACTGATGAAGGATGGTTAATGGCAGCAGTGGAAGAAAAGAAAGAAACAGTAGAGTCCTTTGCCTGGATACTGATCCCCTCTGGTTAAGTCACTACTGACAGAAACATCTTTCAACTAATAAACATCCTGTAACCATGTTCTCGACATTACTTTTGACTTGGATGAAATACAGAACAGAAGGTCCAGTAAGCCCAAATCCATAGCTGACCTACTGCTTCACAGGTACTAGTTCAATCTAGGCACCAACTCTTCAAGCATATAGTTTCTTCAGAAAGGCAGGACAAACAACTACACACAGCTTGCTTTTTTAAAAACTCCTGTGCATTAGAGCGGGGAAATGAATTTTACACTGGCAACTACTCTGAAATATAGCAAGTCTTCTAAAGATCGTTTAGGAACATTTTACACTTTCCACTGCAGGTTTCAAAGCACAACTAGACCTAATTAGTGTTGAAATAAGTGTGTTAGCAGTACTCTGTGCCGTTCTGTGGTATCATCATATGGTAAATTAAGGGACACATTTTCCTCCTTTCATTTTTATTTTAATGTGAAGAGGTGGGAAAAAGATGATCCACACCAAAAGAAGGAAAAAGGGGGAAAACAATAACAAATTGGTATCTCTTTTGAGTATTGCCCCACAGGCCAAACATTTTTATGTTCTTAATCATTATTAAATGACTTAACATGACACACAGAGCCTGGCAAATGATTGCATCCTGACATGAGAACGAATTACAAATGAAATGAAAGATCAAGCTGTATTAGAGGACTGCCTCTGGGAAATGAAAATCTTTAATTCTCTTTTATTATTGACATTTATTTGGCTGCCATGAATAACAACATAGCAAAGAGATTCAGCTATGCTTGTGCACTGAATAGCTTATCCCACGGCTCAAAACTGCCTTAACATTTATCATGTTTGCTTTTGTAGCTGACACCATTGCATACACTCTCTATCCATCTTGCATTTATCATGCATATAAAGTGAATTCTCTAATTTAAGTTCATTTCATAGCGAACAAACAGCTAAGATTAGCAAGTGTCAGTCCTCAAATAAGCTCCCAGTTGTAAAAATATCAAAGGAGGGATTAATGGATTTGTTAACAACTCCAGTTTGAAGAATAAAATAAGTACACAGTGAAAATTAAGTAAGAGCACAGGAGGTTTAGGTTTACTACCACTATTACTAGCTCATGTATAAAAACATTTTTACACTGCTATTTCTCAGCCAACTGTACAATACTCCAGTGGAGTGCCTCCATATGGGCCATGCACAAAATGCAGTAACTTTCTGGAAGCAACGCTTTCATCATTATTCAGTGAGATACATACACACAGCTCCCAGTGACTGCTTTCTATTTCCTTTAAATCACTTTGTAGCCAACAAAATACAGGAAGGAGCAAACTATTGGAGAAATCATTCAAACTGCTGCTAAGAATGATCTATATAGCAGTGACATACCTACTTAGTGCCTAGCCCTGCAGCCACAGGCTGAAGCAAATTCTGATTTTGAGGCAAATATCATATGAGTAAGCACTGGTCCCTCAGGTGAAAACCTTCCTCAACTTCACTGGATTTCCAAAGAAGGAATTCAGCCTTGACTAATAACTTACCTTGTGCAGGAACTAATGACTAAAATGGCTTGCCACAGCACATGTTTTTAACAGCTTTATTTAGTCTAGAAGCATAGGTGGACAAAATTAAAGAGACTGTCAAAAGGTAGGCAGTCTTGTTTATAATGCTTAAATCTGTGTGTCGTACATCATCAGTTTAGACAGCACAAACTACTTGTAGCCCTGCTAGAACACCTTTTTCCCACGTATTCCTTTGAGAATAGAAGAGCAGACGGCTGAGAAAAGCTTGGAGTGAGACTTTCTGCTCAAAGCAAAAAAGCCTGGAAATTCACTTAGTACTGGATTTCACTTCCTCCTTTCCACAAATGTTTAAATGTACTATACTGTTGCACAGCTGTTCTCAGCAGGCATAGTGTGTTCTTGTTTGCAGCAAAGATGGCTACACAGATAAAATCTCAAGTCATAAAATCTGAGCAAAACCAACTGGATCAATATTTTAGATCTATGTTATAAAAAAGAAGTTCAGATGTTCAGAACTAAATTCTCAGGCATTCCTGTGAAATACTAACTGCTCGAATTCAGAATCTTAAAACAATTAAAAGCATGACAGAGAAGAGAAACACTAACATCAAAAGGCAAATGCTCTGCCTACCATTGAACAGTTACAATTCCTAAAACCAGAACTCGTAACTGCTTCACTAGAATATTTACTGAGCGATAACAGAGATTTGAAAAATATACCTGTAGCCATTACAGTGTCATCTTTCCCCTGGGTAAAGATTACAATTCGTTGCCTTTTAGTGTTCACCTTTGGCAGGGCTTGTGTCTTCCGGGCTATCTCTTTAATGTCTTCAGTCTATTAATAGAGAGAAAGAAAATTCTTGTAACCAGCATATTAGAGCAGTGAAAGATTAGAACGTTAATAGCAGATGAAAAATTTATTTTCTTATGGCTAGTATAAAATAGACTTTATTGTCAGCAGAGGAAGATTTTTAAATGGAGGACTACTTCAGTCTCCCAAGGGTTTATGTGGTACTATGAGACCGTTGTTTTTAATCTTGATAATGATAGTTCAGCAATTCCAATTGCTGCAAAACTGCAAAGCTAACAAAGGAATTACGGAGCATTTCCTAATGAGCAATTAGTGGGTTTCTTTGCTGCTGACTGGATTCTAACCTTACCTATCATAAAATTAAAAATAAAATTGGTAAGAGAATGCTTTGGATAAACTCTGAGCCTGATTTTCATCCAATTTAGTCAGGTTTTATAGTACTATAATCCCTCTGATTTCAGCAGGATTACAAACACTGCTTCTTGAACTCCTCTACACCAGCTGATCTCATCGTGCAGACTCACTGCACCCTGCAGCACCTTTGAAGGTGTGGAGCCCAGGTGGACATGCTGTGTGCTCACCAGCTCCCATCACGGAGATGTAGGGAAGGAAAGGGTGGAAGCCATATTCAGTGGGGCACAGAACATCCCCAGTTTCCTGAAGTGAGGAAAAGCTGCAACAATTTCAAGAATCTTTGCTTTAGAGGGACTTTGTATACCACAGTGCATGTAGCTAGGAGCAGGGAACTTGGCATGCTCAACCAAACCACAAATCCATCCAATATCTTTGACAGCAACAAGTTTGAAATGTTTTGCTTGATGGAAGAAACCCAGTAACAGCGCAGCTTGTCATTAGAACATTATCCTTCCTATTCTCGTATTTTAGTTGCCCTACGATTTGAAACACAAGGATTTCAACTGCTAATTTATTTAGGTTTCAATCTAATCTAAACTTAGGTATTCCTGTTATGCGTATTAGCATCAAATCCTTTGATAATGCTCTGTGGTAAGTTTTAGTTCTCAAATTTATCTCAAGTCAGTACATTCCACAAATTAAATTTGATATATGTAAACCTATTTCTTGCCATCACATATAACTTTTTTTCCTTTATTTTTTAAGCAGGAGGTAAAGTAAGAAAGGCCAAGATTATTCTCTGTGTTCCTTACTGTGTCGCATTTTATTCCTGTAGGTGTTAATAACACCACACTATATTTTCCAGTTTGCACTTACGTACACGCAACTACAGTGAAACACAGCAGATTCGTAAGGGCCCGGTGTCGAATGTAACATGAAAACACAACAAAACCTTCTGCAATTTTTTAGTGTCCTGATCATCATGAATCCCAACTCATTTTTAATACAATTACACAATGAATAGATTTCATTTCTAAAGCTGTCCAGAGTGGTTTCAAGTCATTTACCAGACTTGTTACAATTAATTTATATTTAACAAATTGATTTTTATCTTTCAAAATCAGCATAGCGTCTTACTTTTAAACCAAGGTACAGTATGTGCAGATTTGACCATAGCTGCTAATTTTAACAAGAGTGCTTGTTTTGCATCAGCAGCTCAGTGAAACTCTTCAAGAACTATAATCTACACACTGCCCAGTCCTGGTTACTTGCTGCTTTTCAGCAATCTTGTTGATCAAAGCACTGACAGCGCTTCACCTTTATGATGGACAGAGAACACGCCTGGACTATGCACTTGTCAATATCCCTTTAAGGACAAGTTATCTAGCTCTTTTGCAATAGTTCTAGCCTCTCTTTAATTTCTCCCCCAACTCTCTGGTAGTTAGTGAGCCCACTGATTAATACACATTTGCCAAACACAAGGATAGTTTGCCCCTAGTTGTTGCTCTCTCTAGCTAAGTCTTTTCTGAGTTCTCTCCTACTTTTAATCTCCATATAGCTACCACACTCTCATTCGTGTTATTTTGTCCTTCCTCCTGCTTAGACTCTTATCATGAGCTGTCAGGAGGCAACTTCTGCTGCTGGAGAAGAAAGGGAAGAACCTTGAACCCCTGAATGGATGGAGGAGAGCAAAGAGAGGCCATCTGACCTCTAATTCTCAGAAGGTGAGGAACCCCTTAAAGATGACAGAGAAAAAAAATGCAACTGCTGTTCTTACGTTGTCAAATGTAAGAGGAGATTTGTGAATAGAGGTTATCAGTTGGTGGCACAAGCCATTGGATAGGGCGTGAGAGGAGAATTACAGCCCTCCGACTCGGTAATTTGCAGGCTTCTGAAGGTTCACCCACATTCTGAACTACTTCAGACCTTGACAATTAAGAGATCTATGAAATAAAACTACAGTCATGGATACTAAGAAAAACAGGAGAGAGGGGTTTAGTTTTTGCTAAGTAGGAAGCAGCTCCTAATGACTTTACTAAGCACATTTACAGTGGAGCAAAGCAGGCAAAGAAATCAAAGAGCTTGAAGATATTTGTCTAATGTATTTACATGTACTTTAAATTTTAAA
Organism: Alectura lathami; assembly: GCA_013399715.1. Taxonomy (NCBI): domain Eukaryota; kingdom Metazoa; phylum Chordata; class Aves; order Galliformes; family Megapodiidae; genus Alectura; species Alectura lathami. Next base: position 52,126 of record VXAV01001861.1, read on the forward strand.
AGGAAAGTAAGGAAGTTATAATGGAAGAAAATGGCATGATCAAGAGATGATTTCTTCAGGTTAAGGAAGAGCAAAGATGAACTCACATGAGGGAAAGAAGGCCCTAAGGAAAAACACTAATGAAGAATGACAGCAGACAGTGGAACAGAGTACAGTGCAAAAGAAAGTAAAATGCACATTTGTTTTAGGAAGAATTAAATGTATAACATGCATGTCACAGTAGAAGAAAGCTATTTAGTGGAAAGTAATAATTTCAAAACAGACTGGTTTGGAGACTTTTGTCTGCTTGTGCAGACTTTTAAAATAACCGAATATCATCTTCTAAGAGAATTAACTTGGCCACTTCAGCCAAAATCACTTTCCATACTGAAACTTTTTGAACAGAATAAAATAGAGCTTATATAACGGAAGAGCTGGGACCTCAGTGTTGGGGAGGCTTTAACTTTTCCACTACAGATCTCTGCCTGACCCCTATGTTATGTTTTGAAGGTACAACTGTGACGCTTTACAGTAAGGGAATACTTACAGCTTAGGATTGCAAGCAGTACTGTGTCCCTCATTTCACTGTCAGGCAAACAGTATGAAATGTTGTCATCACCTATTTCTGCTCTATGTAATGTTGTCAAATAACTATAATGAATAATATTTATTTTGCACTGACTCATACTTGCACACTTAGTGAGACCTTATTATACATCCTGTATCTACAGACACAGCTGAATGGTAGGACTGTACTGGTTTGTGGACATAAAGCCTGTATAAGGTGCCCCGAATCCACAGGACACTTCTGCATATCTTAGAATACGCTGAGGCACTGGCACAGGCTGCCCAGAGCAGCTGTGGGTGCCCCATCCCTGGAGGTGCTCAAGGCCAGGCTGGATGGGCCCCGGGTAGCCTGATCCAGTGGGTGGCAACCTGCCCACGGCAGAGGGGTGGAGCTGGGCTGGCTTTAAGGTTCCAACCCAAGCCATTCTGCAATTCTATGACTCTGTGATGAGTTTGATTTAACAAATCTGACACGCAACTATCACACAAGCACAATTTGCCTCTTGATGCTGCACCTCAAAACCCGTGAATGTGGCATTCATTCCAGCAGGAAAGTGGAATATACGCATGGAGGAACAGTACTTCTGATATCCCAGACTCAGTTAGAGGTAGGTGAAAAGCACCATACAGCTAAAACTCTTAGTTGGGCAGGTCTGTCCCTGGTCTCTGAACAGACATACAAAAGCTGGGGCCATGAACTAAACAAGCACACATCTGCTGAAAACAGGGGACTGGTGCAGTGGACCTCATTGCATTTAAGACCGAAATTTGGCCCAGGGTTCCAAAACTCTCTCACTTGGTTCCCCAACCAACATGTAATTCAGAGGAAAGCTCCATCTCTAACAGGAAAAATTATTGTACACAGCAGCTGTTACTACCCCTTGGATACAGACTGCTCCATTCATTTCATTTTACTTCATCCACATTTATAAGATGCATTTAGTCACATAAACTGTGGAAGTAACTGTGAGACAGAAATGGAGATAAATATTAAAAAAAAAAACAACAACAAAAAACAACTAGTCAATGCTAAAAGATTTCTGATGATATATATAGATATTTTGTTTTGTTAAAAAATAAAATTCTTTCCAGGCTGCAATTCAAATTCAGGTAACAGCAACTTTTCATTACTTTTATGGTAAACATCCTCCTGATTTTTGCTCTGGTCACTCCTGTCCTTTGTTTTACCCTTCTATGCTTTCTCAACATAAATTACAGAATCATTTTTAGAAGATCTTGAGACTTGCTGTGATTTTTTCCTGTTTTTAACTGAAAGGCTAATTGAAGCTATTTAAGTTTTTCCTAAGATACTTCCTTAGTAATGCGATTTTTTTTTTTGCCTTCACAGCACAATGGGAAAACAAGACTGTGGACACTTATCAAATTTTACACATCTCTGTCAGGAAACTTGACATGTGAGTTGTTGCCAAGCAAGGGGGTAATAAGAGATAAGATCATAATCATTGTGCACTTTACTGATATGCTGTAATCAAAAGTGGCAGATTTAGGATGTTCAGAAGGAACCATGCTAGAATCTCTAAGCAAGCACTAATGGAAAGGTTAATATGATGGTAGTTAGCAGACACCAGCAACAGCAGTTTGTCACTAGAACTGAATTTAAACCAGGCACATTCAAAGTCTTTAGCTCAAGGGGGCAATAAAAATATAGAATGGGTAGACTTAATACACTACTTCCTTTCTTCTTTATTGTCTAGCTACCAGAGGGTACCAATAATTTGTTATGCTTCATAATATATTTGGAGGCATCTGTGAAATTCATTCATTTGATAGAGTAAATTGAAAGTGTATTTTTATGCTAACAATACAGATTATACAAATGAAAATTGACAGTGATAAAAGTCTGGTTTTCTACAAAGCAGCCACATGAATTTAGGAAACATAAAGCGCAATGGGCCAGCCCACAGCTTTAATATCTAAAACACCGATGGCATTGATGTACCTGCTGGTATACGGCTCTAAAGAGATCTAAATTGCAGAACAAAAGCTGCCAGTCTTTCCCTCTTTTTTCTCTGCAGCCATCCACACACAAAGTGGCACGTTCTTAAAGCAGCGCGGTTTGAATCGCGCGGCTTCTATTATTTATGCAAAATGGGTGTTGAGCAGTCAGACTCCTATCCTTCCACACTGCAAACAAATCAATTAAGGTGGGTCTTATTCCAGTGAAAAAACATGTAAAAGGATTTATGCGCGTACAGTTCTGTGACTGAGATTTCAGTGAGATCGCTTACTATTTGTGAAATTAGTACGATTGTTGTCACATTAATTATAGTATTTAAAACCTGCCTGTTTGAATTCAGCATTAGAGACCAATAGCTGATAGCTCTCCAGATTAAGTTATCTGAATGTAGCCAATAAGAGGGACTATACAATGGCTTAGACACTCAAATAAATACCTCAGGAAGATGAAATCAAAAGCTCTGAGAATCGCTGTAAAATCAACAGTGTTTACTTCAGAAAGTAGGGGATCATGCATTTTTAGAGCACAGATGGAAAGCACCAACTTGAATCTGTTTTGAAACAGAAATTCCACACTACCCCTTCGAAAAGAAGCACCGTTTACACTAATCAGTACCTACCAATTTTACACACAACCTTTCCACAATTCATTTGCATAATGATAATCCGCATATGGCAGGGTTTAAATCCTTTAAGCAGTGTTATATTTCTCTATTTAGTCTTGCCTCACCACTGCTTTAGCAGTGAATCCTTATGGAGTGTAATGCAGCTAATGAGGTAGCTTTTTAACTGAACAAACTGACAGGTCCCATATCTGCAGAGGCAGCTTGAAACCGTGCCCAACCTCTCGGCTTCCCAAGAGGCTTTTCAAAATTCAATAAATAACATCTGTAGGCGATGTTGGGTGCAGACCTAGCAGAGTGCGTCATAACACTGAGCTGGCAGAACAAAGAAACCATGACGACTGCCAAGTTTCCATGGCAACCGCTGCGAGGCTTGGAGAGTATAATAGCACATCAATCATTGTCCAAAAGAACTTCATTATCAGCACGAAAAAAACCTTTAGGATCTGTTTAGTGTGCAATTGTGGGTTAACTCACCTCAAAGCCTTGCTCTCTAGCAAAAGTGGCAGCTTCCTGAAATAATAAAAAAAGAAGAGTTAATTATAAAGTGCTAGATAATGAAGAAATAATACATTTTGAAACTCATTCAGCCAGTTTTCCTTCTACACGATTATCTCAATATCCCCATATACAGTTGTTCAGTTCTGATGGTTGCACCAAAAGCTTCCCCCTCCCTCCTCCAAGCACAACAACAGCACAATGTCAACACGCTTCTCAAGTTCAAATAAAGAAGGTACAATATGTGGTTTTTCCAGGCGAGGAAAGCTACTTCGGGATATAGGACTTTAAGCAGGAGTTTCAAATCCAGGCAAATATCCTTCAGACATTTTTTAAATTGAAATTACAGCATATCTCCAATTCTGCACTTCGTGGGTTACAGGTTTTTAAACTGTTTTTAAGAAATCATTTGTCATCCACTGTGCACAAAAAAACAGGATCACGAAATGTGTTCAAACCCTTGTGGTGGAATCAGATGAGCATTTTAAAACACTCTGATGTCTTAATCACTGCTTTAGGCAATTCAACTATGTTCTCTTCCTCAAAGAACAGAGGAAACATCAGGATATCAGAATGTCCTCATTTCTTATTTATATTAATTGGAGCAATTAAAATCTCTTTTGAAATAAAAGCAAGGAGACAGAAGACAACAGCAGTGTTTTTCCCTGATTCACTTTCTACCTCAACATTGCAAATACCGTTGACAGTGCTCGAAGTCTTTACATGTCAACTTGCAATCTTCCAGATTATCTTTGCCAAGTGATATTAATAGAAGGATAAGACTTGAGCCTGAACAGTGAGCTGATCCAACTAAACAAAAATAACTACCGTACCACACCATTTAAGGCCAGCATCCCCCTGACAGCTTTAATACTCCAGAAAATACATACTTGTGCACCTATATGATCTACCAGTTTGGGGGCAACCTAAGAATTTGAAGTGGGTACAATTGATTATAACAACAATAAGTTGAGGTTAATAAAATGTGATCAGCTGAAAAGCACAACTCCTCGGGCTGCTGTGCTGCAGAAACATAAGGCTGACCGGGTTAGCCTTAGCTGATGTTGACAGAAAAACTGAATCATGGTCCTGACAATTGGGTGCGGGCAAGGTTAGCCACTTTGACAATTTACTTACAATTGAATTCCTTCTTGTACATCACACAGTCAATGACATTTGCTAGCCTGGCTGTCAAGAAGGAGTGTAGGGTTCAAAGATATCATGCAGTGTTTTCCTAAAGCAGCATGTGATTAACAAAGCCTATGCTCATATGAAAAAAGGAGCCTGCAAGCTTCCACTATGAAGTGATGCACTTACAATGAACTGCAGCACAATCAAGAAAGCCTCAAATGGGACTGGGACACAGGAGAAAAAAAAAAAAAAAAAAAAAAAAAAAAAAGACGGAAAAGGGGGGGAGGGAAAAAAAAAAAAAAGAAAAAAAAAAAAAAATTAATGCAACCAAAATTATNTGTACTGCAGCCAAATTACTTCTTTAACCTCAGGTTTTTGGTCATGTGAGTGAAATTGGAAGTTGCACTGATCTGTCCTGAGGGGATTTCTTTAATGCCCCAAGGCAGTAGGACATTAACATCTGTGTTAAACGATTGTTTGGCCAGGAAACTGGACACCAGTGCATTCTTACATCTGTGAAATAAAAACTATTCCAGTTAAGTAGTATTTCCTTATGTGGGAGACTTCGAGAGAATTCATCTTAATTTTCTGTACTGGGGCACCCATGCATAGCAGATGTGGTTTGAAAGACCTGGCCCTTTCACAAGAAAGCATAAACGATTGCACATTTGTTAAAAAGCATCATATGTTTGGATCTTCCTGCTGGAGCTCTGTCTTCTAGCCTGGTCTGCTGCCCAGCTCCATGAATAATGGCAGTCGGCACGCAATCATAGGTGTTCCTGCAGTTGACCTCTAATCGAAGAGTGTCTGTATGTGCCAAGGAACAACAGCAATCTTAGTTCTCTTCTCTCCTACCAACCAAACCTCACAACCCCGCCTGAGCAGCTCCTTTCAGCTCCCTGAGAACTGGCATCTCCCAGAATTACACCCCTTCAGAATTAAGGCCCTCCTAGTAAAAAGGAGAGAAAAGCTCAGAGCGCACCTTCGGAGACTACAGTTTGGTATTTGCAAAGCAGTGAGAAATGTTCGGCAGGCCCTGAATGCAGGGCCAGTTCAAAGTAAATTAACCAGATAAAAGCAATGAGGAGCTTTTAGTATCTATTCACAGTAACAGTGAGAACAGGAAACAAGCAGACCCCATCTGTGCAGCCCTAGGGCACCTCATACTGAGCCTCACGTACCTAATAGAGTAGTCAGGTTAAAATCGAAGTGGCTGTAGCATGTGGAGCCTGCCGGGGTTGCGGCGGCCAGCCAGGGTGTTCCCTGATGCAGGTGATAATCAGTATGATAATCACTGTATTTACAGGCTTTCCATTTTATATCTGACATTGGAAATCACAAAGAAGGAGGGATTAAGGAAATAAACAACCTACACAGAAGCTTTACCGCTCCCCAGAGAATGCAGCATTTCCATTCATGCATGACATGCGACAACAGCAGAGCAAAACAGCTACAGAACAGAATTTTCTTAGGAGGCTTCATTTCACATCGGGAGTTCCTTTGGTTCTGATAAAGTTTAGACGTTATTCATTCATTACTCCAACTCAGCATTTTCAGAGCTATTTTCCATTACTGTCAAAGCACATCTCACTTCATAACACCCTCTCCCCCACCTTTCTACTCTTCTACTAAATATATATAAAACCCTCACATTCCTTTTTTAATATAGTCTTTTTACCAACAACAAGAGCACATTTATTGCCGTACCACCTAAAGCAGAAATGGGATTTGTTAACAGTTATGAAACATTATTTGGCTCATGGCATTTGGGACAAAAACAATTCTAGACCATACAGTCACACTGAAGAAAACAGCACGCAGCGTTACTTAATGGAGTAACACAATGCCACCAAAGTTAACACACACCCTCTCTTTGTACAATAGTGAGCAGTTTACACAGGAAAGCAAGATAAATTCAAGAGATAACAATAAAAAAGACAACTTCCATCAGTACTAGTCTTGCTGTTACATTTGAACTCTCTTGATAGCTGAAAATGATTCCCATTTTGCACGCACTTTGTTGCTGTTGGAGTCCCAGCATTTAGTAAATGGAGCTGTCTATAACGTACACCACAGCCAGCTGTAACAGGGCTTGTTAAAACTCAGAGGTCTTTTATCATCAGCAATGCAAACACTTTGTTTACAAGTAAACCACAACATGCCCACCTAACACAGCAATCATCACCTTCTGCACCCCCAGCAGTTAACCCCCTGTGTTAGAAGAATTTTATGACTACAGAGTTAAGATGGCTCAACTTCAACAATCGTATGTTCCGTTTGCCGCAGTACACAGAAGGCACACTACATATTAATTTTTTGTAGGCACTAATATTTTATGATAAGTTGATCGAATCACAGCCAAAATGGTAACAACATTCATGTTGGGTTAAATTTAATTCACGCAGGCCAACATAAAACTGATGCAGTTGCACTGAAGAGCATTTAAAACCATGTATTGCTGAAATTAGCTGACAAAGACTGTTTCAAAAGCACCACCAACAGTATTATCTACAGTATGCATTTTAACCTTTATATGGAGAAAAAGAGCACTGTAAACTAAATTTGCATTTCATTGCTGAAATCAACATTATCTCATAAAGAAATGATAAAACAGCAGGACAGCAATGACACCCTTGCACACTGAATGCAGTTCCCATAATTACACAAGAACGCAAATGCAGGAGACACTGGAGCAAATCCCACCCCCCATCTTTCTTGGAAGAGGAGGCATCTTGCAGAATAACCTATAACACATGCGTTACAGCACTGCCCTGTGCAGCTCCCTCTAATTCTCTCTTTAATTTTTCTTTACACTCCCAGGAAAGGGAAAGAGAAAGGGGAAATGGAAGGGGAAAGGGAGAGGGAAAGGGAAAGGGTAAGGGTGGGAGATTACTGCCAGGTTTTGAGGGAGTTCCTATTGCAGCAACCATAAACTTCCTGACTTACCTAATATAAGCCAAAAACCAAGTTTTACTCACATTTTCAGGAATATCATCCCCTTCCTCTGCACAGCAAATCTGTGACTCAGTGGATTCAGCCCACCCCATGAGCTAACATAATCTCTGCCACTACACACCTGTACAACATGTCTAACTGCAGAGGAAGATCCTTGCACTAAATCAGAGGCATCAAGAAAAACAAACAACAACAACAACACCCAAGCAAATAACAGTAAACAAAACCCAGCAAATGACTCTTAGGGCCATCCACCGCGTGTCTGCATTTGGTGGAACCACTTCTACTGGTGCCAGCCATGTTTGATTATAACTTGAATAGTACCTCTACCACTACACCTTATAAGACACTTTTTTTACTGCTGAAGTCTCCTAAAAATCTATCTTAAGTATCTCTTTCAGGCTATTGCTGTCTTCCGAGAAGTATGAATTGTTAGTTTTCTTCCATTTACATTGTTTCCTTGAACACATTAAAGGCTACACATATCTCGCACAGATAATTCCCTTCTTCTTCAGTATAACCACTCGGTACTACCAATAGCACTGACGAGGTCATCTCTAATCCTGGTATAACTTTGTGTTCTTTGTGTGCTCTCTTGCTTCTCTATAGCCTGCTGTGTTTGCTGTAACGAAGTGTCAGCAGTTGCACAAATCTTCTCTAACATTCAAGCCCTGTCACCTAAATGAAATGGCTGACAACAAAGTGAAATAAGCAAATGAGCATATAGGGAAGATCTTCATGCAAGTGATGTATACCGATATCTGTAACCTCACTCTGCACAAGATTGATTCAGATAATAGAGACAGGTGCCAAAGGTTTGTACTTCTGAAATATATGCTTTTATTCATGATTTCCTAGCACAAAGCAAAGCTTTCTAAAATAATATTAAAAAAAAAAATAGTCACCAACATTACTTGTCTCAGCACACTACAGACACGAAAGCCTTCTGTTTCGTTATAATAAAATCTTGTACTTCTGCTTTAGCTCTCCTTAGGCAGGCACGTTTGTCCTTCCTGTTTCCCTGTCTACTCTGTCATCTCCATCTTTAACAAAGAACTTTCTTTTAAAACTCTCCGCTTTCAGAGCTACAGCCTCTGTTTTACATATTCCATAAGTATTGAGAACGTCTGGTCTCAGCAGTAGGCTATACTCAGTAATTCTGAATACAGGCCCTTGAAAGTCATCTTCTTTTGTTAAAAGCCTCCTCTTTTTTGTGAGATAAGTCATTCATTGCCATGCAGTTGTGAAGAACACTACTGCAACCTCACCATGAGCCCCTGCTTTTGGTATTTCTTTCATAAAACACTCACCACAGTGCAGGAGCTAAACTAGTTTTTAAGGACAGGGAGTAGGGAGCTGTGCCATGCCATGTTTTCCACTCCCCCAGGTCCAGGCCAGTTTACACTGAATATGACCCTGGAAATGGCATTTGTCTTAAGGCACAGATAGGACAATGGATTTTTGGTTGCTGCCTTTGGATTACAACAAAGATGTCACACATTCACCCACTAACTTCTTGACACCACTCTTTCCTGTGTATGCAACAAAAAGCCAAAGTTAGTAATACTTGATTTTAGTGCCTATCCCAATTTTAAGTGAGAAAGTAATAGATGTGTACATATATACACAGAGAGAGAGATATTACAGATCCACGCTTCTTAACGCGACCAATTAACAGCACACAAGAACCACGATTACTTTCAAGTAATGCAAATAGGGGTGATGTCAAAGCTGGGTTAACGATAACCACGAACTATCCAAGGAATCAGCGGCAGATACAGTTCAAGACTATCTGACAATCAATTGTAAACATGACTGCAACAGATGGCCACTATCATTCTGTTATTTGAAAATGAATGGATAGAAAATCTATAGAGTATAGATCCAGTTGGAGCTCTAACTTTTAGTCCCAACAGCATGTTTACTGTGGTTTATGATAAGTTACACATATCCCTCTTCAATTCAGTGCTAAATAGCTATCGACAGTTACTCAAAACACTTAGATTGTCTTATCCAGCCTTGTGTGCCTCTGTAGTTTGATTTTAAGGGCAACTATTGCTACATTTCACTGTGTAAAAGCAGTACAAGCTCATATGCCTTTACTAAAGGATGGACATTTATAACGGCATTCAGGGCTCAGGAAGTGAATATAATTTTATTCTTTCTTTGTTCCCTCCAGAGACAGTTGCTTTTAGAGAAACAGAAGTCTAAAGAACCACCCAGCATATTTTCTGAAACAAATGTCTATCTGGTGAAATGTTGGTACAGTTGATAAAGTTAGAGCTATACTTGGGGATGTGTTAAAGGAAGATAATGCTCCAGCAGGATTTTCCTTTGATGAGCACAGAAAACTGACCCTTGATTTGGACAGTAGGGTACGCCTGTTCACATTTCAGACAAGATCAATAAAAGCTGGTCACAGAATGGACAGACCGTACAGACAGCCTGAGAACCAGCACTGAGAATCAGCAGTATCTGAGCAAGTGTCTGCCCCTCGCTGGGTATCACTGAAGAAAGCACAGCTGGCGTCAGCTGGACAGGCAGATTACCACTAAGGAACACCAAGGTGTTTTTTTGCCCTCCTTACTTTTCCCATGAGCAGTCCCAGACTTGAAAATTGTTTTTGTTCATGAAAGCTAGCAAAGGTTTGCCTCACACCCTGAAATATTTTTTTAGTTTGCTCTAGCAGTATGAAAGATACTGGTAAATACACCTACGCTCCCTTCACTCTGTAGGTGAAAATATAAATTAATAACAGTGAAATGCATAATCAGAACAAGTAGAAATACCATATGGGATTAAAGTTGTAATGTTCAGAGGGGGTTCTGGCATTCTACCGGAGGGTTTTGTCTGAAAAAGCCTAGTGTGAAATGAATGAAGAAAGGAAATGTATTTCCTGTCCTGCTTGGGTTCATGCTGGAGCATCTGTATTACACACAATTTGTTAATATTCAAGTTATTTATTCTCCTACTTATGTTATTACCAGAACTATAGTTCCTGCTAGACTCCTCTATGGAAAAAATCTCCCTGAGCCGGAGCGTAATGCCATAACAAGGTCTGCCACAGCTGCAGCAGCGATATGCCTCTGAGCCATTTTGAAATTTTATGATGGATAAAAAGCTATTACTTATATCTCTACTCTACATCCTTACCTAAAGAACTGAACTAGCTGTGACTCTGTATGTTTCTCTCTCCTCACAGATTATAAGCATCAAATTAATGAACTATACTTCCTTATACCATCTCTTTATACAAATGTGTCTATTTCTACCTAAAAAAAGGATGCATCATGATCAGAAAAAAGGGACTCCTTCTTTAATCATCACCAAAAGAATAGAACATAAAAAAAATGAAAACAAACAATAAAATGAATTTAATAGCTAGAGGATAAGAGTTTTATACACATATAAAAAATAAAAGATGTGTGAGATCTTTTGAAGCCTTTAATACTGTACGCTGTAAGCTCTTTGTACTAACCTTCTGGCTGAAGGATGACAAACAGAAATAAAAGATTGCATCATTTCCAACAAGGCCTTCTATGATTGCAACCACTCAGACTAGCCTGAAATCACTGACAAGATATTCTCATCTAGCAATTTCAGATGAAGAGAATAATCAGATACTGTGCTAAAAGTGCTGGGATACAGCAGGACTTGTCTCTGTTCCAGCTAGAAGGTTAACACATTTTTAGCAGTAGAATTGAGCTGTTTTATATACTTCATTTTGCATGATGTCATGCACAGCTATTTAGAATTATAACTAAGGATATGGCATCGGGAGCCCTATAAAGAGCAATCATCACATAACTCTCTCTTCATGTGCTAGGCTTGCACCGCCTGTTAACCTCAGCAAGAAAACAAAGTTGCTCAGTGCAACCTCCAGCAATAACACTAACTTTTAAACTGATTTTAATATTATGCATCTTACCTTTCCAATTAAGTTTGAACCCAGTTGCCTTGAAGTTTATTAGAGTTTGTTGTGCTATTTCATGCTAATTTTTTGACGCATTTATCTGTATTCAAGACACAGATACTCAAGTTTTCTCTTGTGTTCCCAGTTTTAGCTTGTGCAGTTACTTCCTGGAAGGAAAAGCCTAGCTCTCAGTGTGCACTACTGGTTCTCTCACAACACAGTCACTGAATGGCAAAATTTCAACCTGACCATAGTTAGGTCACTGTGGTCCTGACTGAAGAACACGAGCTTTAATTCTGATGTGTCTCAGGCACTTTTAGTCAGATAGATTGCTAATTTCTTGCACCATTAAAAAAAAAAAAATCTATAAAAACTATAATTAGTATTTGCCTGCTTCTGGTCTATAATTGCTTGAGGATGAGTGTCTTTGTGGTATGTTCATCCCATTTCTAAGAGGCCAAACTGGACGTGAAAGGGGCTCAGAAAGAGCAGAGGGTGAAAGAGAACAAACAAGGCAATTGAAGGGATCACAAATTCCATCATATTTTAAAGAATTATTACAGAATCCCAGCAGTCAGAAGGGGCCTCTGAAGCACATCTAGTCCAACCCCTCTCTCACACAAGGTCAGCTAGAGCAGGTTGGCCAGGACTGTTTAGAGTAATTCCAGGCACAGAGTCTCCATAGCTTCTCTGAGAAACCTCTTTCAGCATTTGACCACCCTCATAGTAGAAGTTTTTCCATCATGCCTAAGTGAAATTTCTTATATTTCAGTTTGTGCCCACTGCCTCTCGTTGTGTCGCTCAGCATCACTGTGAAGAGCCTGGATCCATCCTCTAATACCTCTCACTGTCTATTTATATGTTAATAAGATCCCTTTGAGCCTCTTCTCCTCTTACTTCTCCTCACCCAGCTGGTCTCCACCCTTTCCTGGTGCATGGGATTATTTCTCCTCAGGTACAGGACATTCCATTTCCATTTGTTGAACCTCATGAGATTCCTGTCAGCCATTTCTCCATTCTGTCAAAACCTGACATTCAAAAATTGACATTATATTTTGCTTTAAGATAGTAGCCACTGATTGCAAATACAGGATAAAATCCATGCTGGGGCTAGGTAGACAGGGAAAGACTTTGCCAAAGACTTTATTGATGTATGAAGGAAAGTCACATGATTGTTAGGATGCAAAAAGATACCACTAAAGGCACCAGGCAACTAACTACAGCCACACAGCAAGGAAGGCTAGTCAGAGACTGTAGCATCTGTCAGAAACCATGAAACACTCTCTACCCAGCTTCTTCTGGCCCAAGGGCTAAAGGCATTCATAGAGCAAACCAAGGGAGAAGAAGATGTGGAAGTCCATTAATGGACCACTGAACTTCACCTAAATATTTATTTTACATGGATTTTAATAAGNTTCATGCATTCAAATCGCTCTTATTCCATTACAATTGCTTTGTTCTTTAAAAATAAGATTGTGACTATCCTATCAGTGTTTTTTTTACTAGGTTTTTAAAGATGAAAGTGAAATTTTTTTCAAGAAGTGGGGTTCAAAATTCCTCTGCCAGAAAGCAACCATAAGCTTTCTTAGCATATCTTTCTACTTTAAGATGCCACACTCATCAAAAAAGAGAAAAGTTATAAAAGAAAGAATAGAAAATGATGAGTATGTATGAAGTGATATTTAAAAATATTAAATTTCAAAATTAAACAATTTAGTTGTGAAAAATTGTATTCCTCCAAAGATCAATAATCTTTCAACTAATATGTGACAACAACTCATTTGTTAGAAGTGATATTTTAATAATGCATTATTACATGGCTGACTGTATTCGAACCGCTCCCTTTCAATGTGATCATTGCACTGGAGATGTAGCAGTTATAGTGACAAGAAACTGAATCCAGTGTAGCTTTCCCTGTCAGGTGTTTGCCTTCCCTGTTAAACCAACTTTATGTACGCACGTATATATATGAAACTCTCCCAAATGCATATATATAAGGTGATTTCCTTTCTTAAAAATTTGTGTATTTCAGTCTTCTACATGCATTCATTCTCCAGAGTGTTTGTGGTTAAAGCAGTGGTTCACATGTATTTTTATTCATTAGAGCTAACTAGGAGAAAAAAGTCCTGCAAGGAATCACAGCCACTAAAATACCAAAACCAATCAGCACTTTGAAGTTTTCCAAGCGCCTGATGGTTACGAAGAGCTACAACTATTGTTTAAGATATGCTGGTTACATGAGCATTTGTGTTTAACATCACTGATGTGTCTCTTTGTTACTAGAAAGTAATTTTACCTTATTAATATTGCAGAAATTAGTATCTATTCTCTCCTAAAGATATCATTTAATACATTAACTAGTTGTAAAACATTTATGTGCAAACTGATTTTTCTTGCAGTGTTACGACTGAGATTATGATCTATTTACTATGAACTATTGTTTCTCCAGTTCATAGATTTACACGGTTAACTTTTAAAGCCAAACTGGAAAGTAAAACTTGGGCTTGGTTCACATAGGAGAGAAATATAAGATTTGGTCTACATTTCAATAAAAGAAAATTTCCAGTTTTGACTGTGCTTTTTTTACACGGAACAGTTCTCTAAGTCTCTGCTAAGCAAAGACACTCCTCCAGTGGCATCAGGTGTGTATTCTAAAGGATCATAAACACATAGCATATTTTTCAAGCAGTAATGCTTTAAAAGATTTGTGCATAAGCATACAACTAACTTACTATCTTTGATTCCACCATATGCATGTTCTCCATACACTCCAAGACTCAATGAACATTTTTTAGTTCTCACCTTTACTTCAGAACAGTTACTTCTGCATCTTTAAAATGCTACATTTATTTTAGGTTTTGTCTAACAACCATTTTTTAATTTCTGAATTAACAGATTGACATTATATTTTAATATACAGTTAGATATTTACTCCATATATGTTGTTGTACTGCAAAGGAACCTGAAACGTACCTAAAATTGCACCATTCTTATTTTATTACGAGATAAATGTAAGTCTGCAAATTATCCTGAAGCTGAAATTAGTAGTGGTAGTAATAGTAGTGGCAGTAATTCTGTTTTGGACAGGTTATTTTTAGCTGCATACTTGCTCAAGCCCTTCACTACAGATTTCTCACACCTCCTGAATGCTTAGAAGTGTAAATACATATATATATTTTTTTCCTCTGCCTGTAGCATTACATTTGTGTTTAAATATAACGGAAGCTAGTGCAATCTCATTTGCCTCACACTTTCCAAAACAAGAAACTCCTGTATTTTCTTCCATGATGCTGCAACTCTTCCGTTCTATGCAAGATTTGAAAAGAGCTCTAAGGTCAGAGCAGTACTGCTCTTTTGTTCAGACAGCATTCTGACTTGGGCTCCTGAAAATGTATTACTTTCTCTTATACAAGTACTACTTGTCTAAATATCAGACAACAAATGACTGGGAACATTCTAAAACATTACTGTTGTGCTACCAGAGCAAAAGTGGTTGTAATAACAGCACACCACACACTACATTGGAAGCTTTTTAAAAAGACATTCAGGGTTTGGGAAGTGCAGAAAAAATAGGCTAGGACCTCTGAAAAGTGGCAGAAATGTGCAGAATCTCCTTGTTTTGATGTTTGTTTTTCCTAAAAGAGTTTGGAGAAATGTATTACTTGTATAATACAATAAAACAATAAGCTAGAACATATTCAGCACTAGCAGACATGTATACATCTCCTAATTCCTTGTCAGGTTTTTACATGCCACTCGTCTCTCTCAGTCCAGTTCATCAACTCAATCTAAATCATGCTTCAAAAAGTCACATGCTATGTTTTGAAAATTGCCATGTTCTAAAAGGCATTTTGATCTTAGGTTTAGACCATGAAAACAAACAATTTATTTAGTCTGGCTGGCTGACATGGTAAGCAGTGAACAGTTTGCAGAGGATACTGTGCTAAAAGTGTCACTTCTAAAAAATAATATTGAAACAGTTCTTTACAAACATGGCACTTGTCCAAAGCACATATGGAACATTAAATATAATCATAAAATTTTATGTATCAGATTTGACCAAGGTCTTGAGCTCTAATTTATATTTTCTCCATTTTGCTAGAAGACTAGCTGCATTTGATAAAGCTACTTCATAAGGACTCCGTTCTCCTAACATTTACACATTACACATCTGGACTTGGAAAGGGAGTTTGAGTAAAAGAGCCAACTAATGCAGATCTTGTTTACATTATGTACAATTACTCTTGTGTCATGAATCTCCCTGGGATATCAGAATGTACTGAGGGCACCTAAAGAATATGCACTTCAAATAAGAGTGCATAAACCTGGGTGTTTCTACCCCATCAATGAGCTCCTTACACATGATTATGTAAGAAAATTAATCGTATTTGTATTTTATAATAGTGTTCCAATTCATTTTTATTAATTATTTGTATGTAATTAGAGCTGCCCTCGGTGCCTGAAGATCTCTGTTTGGATTGTTTTTCTCTCAGAACTTGCTCACTGCAGCCAAGGGAACTAAGTGATGGCAGTTGCAACACTCAGTTCAGTTACATAAACATACCGTCCTTGCCAGATTCCCCTGCAGTGCTCCCATTTCATGGAATAAGTCTCTAGCATTTAGTAACGTACTGTACCAGCAAGCTTTTTTTCATGTGACAAAAAATTAGGTCCTCTGCTCCTGGCAGCAGAGAAGCATGTGTGTGAACATGTCCTTGGAATCCACCCCAGCCCATGTGGCTGCACCAGCACGAGGACAGAAGAAACACAATACCCGAGTAGCTGCAGAACAGGAGCTGGTCATCAGACTTTGGGAGGAGAAAGACAGCCTTCATCCCGAAGATGAGGTAGGCTTATTCCCAAGCCTGTTGCAGTGGCGACATATGTGAGTGCGCACAGTATCTTCACCATATACAAGACACATGTACTTTCGTATTGAGTGTATTGCCAATAATAATTAAAACGAAAAACAACACCTGGCTGGCTTATAGGTGTAAAAATTTTAAATATCACAGCTAGTACAAACACTGTTAACTATGAAAGCGGCATGTCGTGAAAGAGCAGAGACATGGACAGTGACCAGCCTAACCAACTGCACAGCTGATCAGCTGCAAAGAGAGGGGGCTTTCTGGACAAAGTTTCCCCCGTATCTGCCCATCACCATGAAGCTGCACGGTCACATTGCACTGACTTGCTGGAGCTTACGCTTAGCATAGGTAGGTCACTGTTCAAGGCTAACTGGTAAACTATAAAGGAATTATATAGGAACTAGTATTTGCATATCTGTCAGAGACAATGCAAGTCTTTGGACATGTATATACCAGGTAGCGGAGATCTCCAGACTACTTCTCTTCAAATATCCACATTCACAATTGCTACATGAATTCAGGTTTTCTCACACTGCCTACACACGAGAAAACACAACTCAGAGAAGGGAGAAGTCTTTCATGTGTCATAAGCCACACTGGGATAGCCTGCCACTGCCCCAATGGTTCACGATGATTTGGGAAATCTCATACTTGGCTTCTTCTCTATTCTACTGGTGTTAAGCAAGCTACACTCCAAGATACAGAAGCTCACTACCTAAATTCTTCACAATTTTACAATTAAATAAACAAGAGATCATTTCTGAAGTAGAACAAGAAAAAAGGAAAAAAAACATTTTGTGATGCTATTTTATCTAGCATTAACAAGCCGTAAATAGTCAAAGGATGGTTTTGTTTGTGAGTTCAAACTTAAAATGAGATAAAATGTCTTCTTGAACATTGCATGTTATTTTCCTGGAACATAGCAAGTAGGTATCAACAAACAACACAAGATTAAGTATATACAAGGTGAAGTATATACTAGTGGAGTCTTTGCCGATAGGAGCCAGTGAAGTTTTTCCTTCAGCTCAGTGGCAAAGGTTTACAATACCAGGGATGCTAACAATCCGAGATCCATTTGCACCAATTACTTTTCACCATAAAATGTTTTGTAAATCAATGTGTTACTGTTTGTATAGAAAAGTGTGCAACACTCTCAACTTCTACTTTCAGTACTTGTGCAGGAAATAATCATAGTTCAGGCAGTATATGGGTATTCTGTATTCCAGAACTAGCAAAGAAATCTGGTGACATGGTCATTGCTATGGTAACTATACTTCTGCAGTGAACACTGAAGTAAATAGGTACATAAAACATGTATAAGTTGTCACTCTGTAAGTTACTGCTGCCCTGGAGCTGCAATAATTTCCTTCCTTTAAAATAGTTAAATCTGGCTATAAATACTTGATATCTTGCAATGTCTTATTATTTCAAGAAGATGACAAGGCTCTTCCTCCATAATATAGTGCAAACACACAAGCAGATTGATTTATCGAGAAAGGAACTTTCTGGAGAAGTTAATTTGTTGGCCTGTAAGCAGCAAACCACTCCTAGGCCCTTATGTACCGAGGCAAGGCTGATCCATTGTGCATATTTTGAAAGGGGAAGGATAGCTCTTCACCTCTGCGCATACAGAGCCATTTTTGCATAGAGAGCTCCATCTTATTTTCTCAGGTCCTTCCCTTTTTCTTTTGTCTCCTCCTCTCCCCACGTATCCCACGGCTGAGATGAGGAATTAAGAAAAGCCCAGGCTGGACACTGTCCTCCTTTAAAGCAAACAAATAATATGCCGAAGGGTTTGCTCTCTTGTCATGCTCTTCATCATATGCAGTCTTTGGCATAAGGAGGTCCTCCTTTTGTTCCCAGCAAAGCAGTATAGCAGAATTGTCAGGTTTTTCATGCACAAACTAACTTTGGAACAGTTAATTGCAAGCTGCCTTCTGACACATAGTGATGATGAATTGATATTCAGAGAAGGAAAGCACAGTTGTCTTCTATTTTAGACCAGTACTGCAATGTTGTTGACCAAATAACCCAGTCTACCCATGGCACTAAACGAAGACAGGCACATACGTGGTCTTGTGGATCCTTTGGGATAGTTTCTTTGGGTTCGATTACACATATAGCTTGGAAGTCTTATGTTTCTGAAAGAAAGGGGATAGTGTTTTGTGACAGCTGAATTATACCATCATATCAAATGGATTAGGATGGTCACAGAGACTGGAAGGCCTAGACTGTTATCACTGATAAGGGAGGTAAAGCTGAATAAGTCTTTCATAGAACATACACCAGTGCATGTCCATTTACTTGACAAACATCATAGAATCCAGCTGCTGCAAGGGAAAAAAAAATGTGGTAATAATATTTTATGTATGAGGAGAAAAAAATCTGCCTTAATGTATCATTGATGTTCTGATCATGTCTCTATAGCTAATACTAAGTTCTGGTTTTCAAAGCAGAGATGTTTACTATGAGAAACATTGTACAAGGACCTAACACGCTTTGAACCTACTTTCTGAGTGTGAAAGAACTTCATTGATGAGTCCAATGTCAGCTGGGTCCTTTACCACAACCATAGCAGCTGTATCCCAAAGAATTTAATAGACAGGTTATAAGCAATTATTTGAAATTTGACATCCAGACTATATTTAAAGATGGAAATTTGAGCTAATTATTGATGATTATCTAACTATATCTAGCAGGACGACAGCAGGGTGTTCAAGGGTAAGTAACTCTAATATGAAATTGCTAAAACGTCAGAGGCAATAGTTACCTGCCAGTCGTTGTCTAATGGTTTTATAGATTTAAAAAAATTATCAGTGAGAATCTCAAGCCTTGTGTTTTGATTTCTAACATGGAGATAAACTCTCCTAGATAAAATCTCTGTTTAAGAATCTTGTGGTCACTTCTCCTTGGGCCAGTTCTTTAAAATAAGTCTCTGTGTCTCTGCTGCCTTTGCTCTGCTGTGCAGAGGGAATCTGAAACAGAAGCTACAATTCTGAAAAGGGGAGGACCAGGCAGTAAGGTCTCCTTCATCCTGTGGCAGTAAATTCCTAGATCAACTCATGCTGTAATGTGCAACTTTGCATGAATATAACTCTTCAAATCACTACCATAAGGATCTGATTCATCAGTAACATTCTTATTTCATTATGTTCTGCTGATAGAAAAGGTACACAAGCATAGGTGAACAAGTTGGTGTACTACAGCCCTTTTTGGTATGCTGTTATATTTGTAAATCTCTTCTTAAGAGTCAACATCAACATGATTCAAGGTTGTTGCTACTTGAAAGAGAATTTTTGCACGGCTGTGTGCTCCTTGGGTTTCTTGTTTGGAGTCCATGTTTGACACTCACACAGACAGACACACACACACAAAAAAAAAAGGGCATGGAACAGGCTCCCCAGGGCAGTGGGCACGGCCCCGAGCTGCCGGAGCTCAAGGAGCGTTTGGACACCGCCCTGACACAGGGTCTGGGTTTGGGATGGTTCTGTGTGGGGCCAGGAATTGGACTTGATGATCCTAGAAGATGTCTTCCAACTTAGGATATTCTGTGTTTCTGTGATACATCAGGTCAACACGGAGTTAAATTCAGGGTATGACCCAGTAATTTCAGTATTAGGAATTGAAAATATGCTACAAGAATTCTGAAATCTATAAGCATGAGTACAAACTCAGACTTAAGCTTTCACTGAAAGAAATTCAATCACATTAAGATAAAAAATAGACAAGGAAGTTACTCATACAGTAACTCCAGCCTGTTGTAACACTGTGAATTAAAACACACATGGACGAAGTCCAACTTGTCCTAAAAGTCTAATTCTCAGCTAATTAGTACCACAAACATTAAAATATTTAAGTCATAACAGTGGTTGTTATGTAGCTTTACTACAGGTACCCTATTATTACTACTATTAATAGCAGGAGTGGGAAGACACCTCCCCAGGACACAGCTCTTTAATGGCTCTTCTGTGCTGATGGAAGGCCAAGTTAACAAAGAGCAACCTACTTCTCACAAATCTTGCAACATGCAAGTGCTAAAGTGACAGTACAGGCACGACAACCCCCCCNACCCCCCCCCCCGCCTTCCTTTGCTATTTTGCACAAGACTTCGGCATAACACAGCTAAAAATGAGTATGCATTCTTAGCACACAAGCTTTTACTCTCTTCTACTAGAATTCACATTGTTTTAAAACATGGAGACTACTATTAAAAGTTGCTGGAAGTATTCAAGCAGAAAGCAGAAAAGATTGACAGTGAATTTTTACTTATATAGCAAAGACTAATTTGTATTTTACGCTGTTTCAGCAGTCTTTGACTGTTTTCTTCAAAATCACTGGCTCAGTGGCACCATATGGAGCATGTTGAACTTAAGATACCAAGAATGTGTCCAAGATATATCTCACTCCAGTGTGTTAAAACATTCCACCCTGCAGCTGTCATTATAGGAATATAATTCATACCCTAAAGTTTAAAGAAAAACAGTGTAGCTTACTGTGCTTACAAAAACACAAGACTTTTTTGGTTCCAAGTAACGGTCAGTAAATGGAGAACAGTTAATCTTCCTTACTGCTTTCTTAAATATTCAAAATTGTAACTCATCATGAACCGCTTTAATTCTGCATGATATTTAAGACTGAAAAACAAAAATAAATGTGCAAAAGAATTACTAAGAGAATCCATAATGAAGGGACTTGTATATTCAGACTCAGCGTAGCCCATCATCACCTCTTTCTTCTCCATTGATTGCATTTCTTTTAAAAATTGATATATCAGACTACAGGGCAGAAACCGTAGGTACTTATTTTGGCAATGGCACTGATCAAACGTATGATCATTGTTATGATACTTCACCTCTCTAGTCATTTATTCTCTGATTTTCTGTTTGTTACCTCTGTTTAAAATGCATGTCTCTTACTCTGTTCTGTACAGTGTATAGGACTCCAAACACCTCCTGAAAAGTTAACTGCTGTAGTAAGAAGGGTAGGAGATAAGTAAGAAAAAAAAATATATGATAGTTTCTTAGAAAAGCTGTCTTGGGATGTACACATTACTCAGATGGTCAATTCACTGCCAAGTAATGCAAGTTGCCTTAAAAGAGGATCCACAAAATCATTTTACCATGCCAACCCATGATATATCCTGTATATGACATGTTTCAAAGGAAAACTATTTTAGAAATATTTTAGGGACTTGAAAAATTTTATTGATATGATTTTTCATATGCATCTGTCTGTGAAGCCAGAAAGTTGTATAAGGCTCAAAGGAAAATATTTTAGAAACCTTCTAAGGTTATCCCATAATAGCTTATAGATAAATGGTAAACTCTTATGTAAGGCTTAATATCCTGGAGGCCTTCAAGAGCAGGCAGTAATTTCTGTACATCTTGTTGGCAAGCTGTGGATCTCCCCCCTCCAATATTGTCAGTCTTCCATTTACAGTTATCCAAGGACCAAAGATATTGACGTGGGCCTGAACACTGCATGCGTTATGTCTCTGGTCAGTATAATATTAGGGAGGCATTTCATATTTGCAGGGAGATTATTGGGAGCAGGAAAATGGAAAGGATTTTCAAGAGACAGTTTATTGCAGAAAGATGGCTAGTTGGGGTAGTTCAGAGCATAGAAGCTGGCTGTGTTGAGAGAGAAGAATAACCGTGCTATAGTAATAATAGTACAGTAGTATCATTTCATAATAGTATAGTAATAATGCTACATTAGCAATTCAGTAATAAGAAATAATAATGTAAAGAAATGCACAGTTAAGGAAATGTTATGAAAAGGTAAGCATCGTTACTAATTAAATCAAGATCATAACATGCTATGCTGTTTGGGCAGATTAGTATAGACAGAATTAGTTAAATTTCAAATAGTTTGCAGGGCAAACTTCAAATTTACTCTTGGGAATTTTATCTACATAAAGTTTACTTTCTATTATTCATTATCCTGAACAAGAATTTATTGCAAGAGGTCTTATTAACAGATGAACAAAACAGCAGCACTGAAAACAGGTGATCAATTCTAATTGAAAAGCAAGTCACTAGAAAACTTTCCACATGTAGTGTAATTGTAAAATGAGAGAGTTCTAATTATCTAATCTTTTCTCAAAAGCAGTATCCTTGCTCAAGTACCACTGGAGTGGCCACAATGAATCAGATCAGCAATCTGTCTAGACCAGGACCCTGTCTTTGGAAAAAATCTCAGCTTCTATGTTACAAAGAAAGCTGAAAGAAAGTCTGTAGTGAAATGTTTACAGAAAAGTCCAGTTTCCTTTAACCTCTCATTACGGGGTTGTCTTTTACTCTGAAAAGCAAAAGGGTACTAACTGTGGACAGCCATATTGTCTAAGTATCCTACTCTTTGCCTACACATTCCATTACAGGAAAAGATCACTTCTGGATGACCTACCTTGTCACTTCAGTGTCATGGTGCACCCTAAACAATAGGTCCACCTCCCACCAGTGCTACCTTTTAGAACACTCACGCATCTGTCCACGCACCTCTCAGATAATGAACGTTCAGAGACAGGCTACAACTGGCCAGCATGAGGCTATGTCCTTTTTCAGCTCTTTTCACCAAACCAGATTACAAGAGAAATAAATTTGGTTGCAGATGATGAGTGTTCTTTTTTGAGCAGTTAGATTCAGTACTTTGACTCATTATCGTAATTCATTTATACCAAGATGCAGCTCTGCCCAAATCTGGCAGTTCCTTTGATGTTCAAATCAAACGCACAGTGTTTGGCAACTGTATGTACAGAATTTAACTTGACAGATATATCTATTTATCTGAAACTGGTATGTGTCCAAGACCACTCACAGATGCATCTACTGGTCTAGCAGAAACTGCAGTGAGAGGAAAGAGACATATTTGTCATAGCTGTCCCGAAATGGCATATCTACTAAATGCTGTGAGTTAAGGCCATCTGTCTGCCCATCCACACAGGTCACACATGTTCCCCCAAAAATCTAAAACCTTCAGGTGCACTGATGGTGGAATATATTTGTGAATCCCTGAAATTTTAGAAATGTTTCCAGTTGCAAGAAGCTCAGTTCCTCACTTTTTTGAGAAAAATTACTTAGAAATTAATAAAATATTTTTGTAACATTTACATATATTTATGACCCACTGAATATGCTTCATAACATAGCGCA
Organism: Alectura lathami; assembly: GCA_013399715.1. Classification (NCBI taxonomy): domain Eukaryota; kingdom Metazoa; phylum Chordata; class Aves; order Galliformes; family Megapodiidae; genus Alectura; species Alectura lathami. The sequence continues at coordinate 75,788 of VXAV01001861.1, forward strand.
CATTCAGCTTTCCTTTCAATCACATCTACAGAAGTGATAAATTATGTTTCAACTGTAAAATAAGTAAATTTAAATAATAAAAATGCTCAGTATTAGCAACTCCAGCAATTCTTAATTCTAAATTAAAATACAGATTTTAATAGATAAAGAACAGTTCAGCAGAAGCCAGTTCCAAACACCTTCAATGTATGTATCAGTGCATGAAAGAAAAACCTTTTTATGTTGTTTAGTTGCACGTAATACCTTTTCAGTACTCTTAACGAAACATCCATGGGTTACATTTCTTCCCAGCAAATCCACAAACAGTAGGAATCCTAGCGACAGAAAATTACACAACTGGATAGAAATTGGAAAATGAGGGTTCAAATGCCTAGTTTTGCTCTTCTTCATTGAAGAAAGTCAGAAAAAAGAAACTACTGAATAGCTGTGTAACCAGATGTGAAATTCACTTGATGGAATAAAAATATTATTTGAGCTATATAAACAAGTTGAACGAAAGTGTTGATAGAGAAAGATAACACACAAAAAAGAAGAGGTTTAAACAGTAGTTTTGAAAAAAGTGCTATGTAATAGTATGAAAAAATATGTAAATGTAATAAAGATATTGCCAGGTCTATTTCTAAACATCGAAAGTATGTTTTCAAGATTATTTCCTTATACAGGTTTTACCAAAAACAACATAATATAAAAAAAAATCTAAGGCATTCTAGTCCAATTACAACATACTTCTGCATAATTACACGCGTACATTTTATACTTATTTTTCTTAAACAGCTTCAGTATTAAAATTACGAAATGAACCATTTACTGTCATACAGTCTGGAAACATAGCTACTTTTATTCTCTGCATAAATTATATTACTACATATTTTCTTGAGTAATTCAGAAGTGTAAGGACTTGCTGTATCGTCCAGTTATAAAATATCTCTCCCTGCAGGACTGTCAGACTAGCTACGTACACAATTCCAAAGTGCTGGATAGGCAACAGATGTTCAATGACGGCTAATCACACCAGTAATACTGTGAGTGATATTAAACAGTTCTCCAAGGAACATTTTAGTTAGCAAGAAGGTGCCATACTGATGACTCTACCTGTGACACCAGAGGTCAGGGAGATGTACAAAAACTCTGGGAACTGCAGAGACACCACACATCTCATGTGAGAGGAATGGGAAAGGCGCAACACTAAGAACACAAAGTAAGCAAACACCAGAAAAAAAGCTTGTGCAATCTTCAGGTGATCTCATTTAAAATTTTTTAAGGTAAAATTGCAATTACATGAGTTCAGGTTATTTTTGTAGGCATCTAACTCCTTGGTTTCTATGCAGACTGCTGGGCTGTAGTGAGCTACATACATATTGTACGCCTGCTATACAACATAATACTGTTTACTGAAAACAGTATTTTTCAAAGGATCTCCTGGATATTTCTGCAATATTTGCTGCTTTCTCACAATTAACTTTTTAACTCAATGAGGTATGATGTTATCCTCACTGTTTATTTGGGAAAGTGAGGCAAGAAAAAGAGATAAAGCTTAAGTCATTGAAAGTATCAGACTATCTTATGTAACACTTGGAAAACCTGAGAATCAACTTTTTGGAGAACTCATGTAATTTTCAACAGAATAAGCTGAAGTCCCATTATATTATGATGCTAAAAATTCAGTATAATAGGTTTCACCCTCTGTATCCTGGAAATAAAAAAATATATGATTATTGGCAATCTTGACTATTTTGGTTCGAAAAGCTTCCTTTTTAAAAAGCTTTCCTAAAAGTCTTCACTAGAAGTTTGTGACAGAGAATTCAGATCTTTAGAGAAGATTTAGCTAAGAAAATTTCTATGACCAGTTTGTAAAACCAAGGTGGTTTTCATGTACTGCATAACCTTTAACTTCTTCAGCTAATGAGGCAGAGGCCAATTATGTAAGTATCACTCACAGCAAAACCTCAGTCAGGATTCTTGAGAACAGAATGATACCCATTTCCTACAACTGAGTTACTGAATACTCATGCCTCTGCGGTTTCCATACAACTATTTTCGCTGCAGACTAAGTTAACTCAAAGCATTTTTCCATTTGCTGACCCTTGTTACCTCAGGGCACTTGGTGGTCTGAACTTTGTGTAATGGTTCCTATAGTCAAACAAACAAAACAAAGACAACGGAAGAGGAAAAGAGGTGGAGCATCATCACTTCCTTTGAATACTTCAGAAGTGCTGACACGAGCTGTCCTCTGACCCCAGCAGAATCAGCTTAGGTTGATGTGACAGAGAAAACCCAGGTTGGACAGGAAGGGGACAAAGCCCTCTCCAGCCACAAGGATGATCAACTAGTAAAGCACGGAAGTTAGAGGATGTCCTTCAGTGATGATTCCCAAGAACAGTCTGCATAAACGCCTCTTGGGAAAATCTAAGTATCAGTGGAAGGTGTTGAAATAGGCCCTCATAACCCATTCTTCCTATATATCCTGTATGTTTTTCTTCCTGAACTAGCTGCAGTGCCAAAGGTCATGGTAACAAGCTTATACAGACCAATCCCTTCCTCCCACCTCCCATTCAAAAACCTTACTGGAGAGCTAGTTACTTTCTTTCATCAACTCAGTCCATGCTACAAGTATTTCTGTACCGTACTGCATTGTGTTTTTGCGACTTAAATTCCAGATGTAATGTTACCATCTGCTGTGATGTAGGACATTCCTGACAGCAGAAGATTAACCTGGCAGTGAGCTTGAGCACATCAATTGCAACATTAAATTATAAGACGCAATATCATAAAAATTCAAATTACGTAAAAGCAGGTGAGTTTCAAGCTGTCTGAAGGAATACCACATACAGTAAAAAACAACTGTGGAAGACTTCAGGCCAAAAGCGCTTCTGCTTTTTCATCCTTTTGGGATGAGAACAGCAAAAGGAGGTTTGACACACTGAGATTTTTAGCATGAAAGAATCCACCGTTTGTATTTACTCAGCATACCTGGTTCTTGTGAATGTCATACCACTAGGACTAGGCATAGAAGTCAGTTTCCAGCTGAAGTGCTCTTCCTTGAAGGAGGATTTAAAAGCAAGACTGCATTTAGAGCAGCCTCCAGACCTCTCTGTGATATGTGATCACAGGGTTTTGAACAAAGAAGGGTACATCATCACGGCCGCCTCCTTGGCTATCCTTTCCTTTTCTTCTCTCTCAAGTATTCTTTATTCAGACTCAAATTTGTAAACACAGAAAGCATCAATACATACTCCTTAGGCAAATACAAGTTCTTTTATGTAATAACCTCTGTCCAAGAACTTTACAGCTATACCTGAACTTATCCATGTATAATAAGATTCAACCGAATACCTGCAGATAAAGCTACACTGAGTGGCAGCATATATAACATAAACCAGGATTAAAAGGATATTGCTGTAAATATTATTGCTGTAAAAGTCAGAGTGTCCCAGACTGTGTTTCTTTGCTGTCTTTCTGAGAAGATCCTAACACTATAGACTGGTTAGATCAGATGAAACAGAAGGCTGCCAGGCTCTCTCCTTCAAAGTCCTCCGCACCACCACGTATCACCCTCCCATCCAGTCAGATAGCGATTGTGCTGAGGGTAGAGTAAGGAGAGGACTTAAGTAAGGTAGAGGGGAGAGTAAGGGTGGGTGAGAGAGACCAACTCTTTCTGCATCTGCTTACAGTCAGATGGGATCAAGCATACCATGGAACAGCACCTTACGTGCAGCCGTAGGGACTGTACCGGGAAAGAACTCCCTGGACACCCCCATGATTCTTTGTTGGTGTAAGAGGCTTAAGCACGATCTAACAGTGTTCTGAATCACAAACTGGCTACATCCCCCCCTAAAATGGGCTTGAAATGTTGAGTCACAGAACAGGCTTCAGATGGACTGGAAAANATTGTGCTGAGGGTAGAGTAAGGAGAGGACTTAAGTAAGGTAGAGGGGAGAGTAAGGGTGGGTGAGAGAGACCAACTCTTTCTGCATCTGCTTACAGTCAGATGGGATCAAGCATACCATGGAACAGCACCTTACGTGCAGCCGTAGGGACTGTACCGGGAAAGAACTCCCTGGACACCCCCATGATTCTTTGTTGGTGTAAGAGGCTTAAGCACGATCTAACAGTGTTCTGAATCACAAACTGGCTACATCCCCCCCTAAAATGGGCTTGAAATGTTGAGTCACAGAACAGGCTTCAGATGGACTGGAAAA
>VXAV01001861.1:80035-103844 GCA_013399715.1 Alectura lathami
TGTATCCAAAAATATTTTTATCAAAATCCAAAATATTTTACTCTCATTATCTGCAAATAGCCTTGGTGAAATGAAATTGTTCTGAATTTATACTCATTTAAACAAGTTTTTATGAATGCTTCTGTCTTCATTCTTCTACTTCTTACAAATTGTATTACTAAACTTTATTCATTTTTGCAGCTCTTACATTACATATTCGTTTTTTGCCCTAATATTCTGATTATTGAAAATGCCTGCATTTCACCTTTAAAAGGCTCTCAGAGGCATATGCTAATTGCATATTAAAAACTGAAAGCCAAGCTCTGCAGGTCTTTTCCTCCAGACAGGTGAGTTTTGTTCTAAACATATTCAGCAGCTGACAGCATTTCAGGACACTATCAGAAGAAAAAAAGTCGGAACTCAATTTTGCTTGCTCCTTGCTCTGCTACTGACTTGCTGTATGACCTTGGGCAAGTAACCTCTCAATTGTCCACCTGTAAAACAGAGCCAAGACTGCACAGCCACCTTCTTGGTTTATTCTGAGCTTTAATGCTTATGAAGTGTTATGAGACACTCTGGAAAGTGCTACAAAGTGAAAAGGGTTATCAATCATCGTCAGTAAAACACAAGCTGCTGAAATAGGGTGAAGTCTGCCTTCCCTTCTCACAGGACATGTTTGGTCTTGAGCTGCATTCTGTACAGTATTCGTAATCTTACAAGTGTCTCAACACTGCATAGCATAAGGAAGGATAAATATCCCTAAGAAAATATTCCTGGTTTGAAGAAGTGAAGCCTGTTGTAAAGCATGTACTTCTCTTTTAAATAGCTGGTTGTCCTCCATAACAAGAAAAAAGAAAGCCATTTTTGAGATAGGATTCCTAAACTACTTAAATAGCTAGACATTAGCTGAAAGCAGCACTAAATATCAATTTAAATTCTTGGCTCTCAATTTTCCTTTCATTCATAATGTACTAGGTAAACTATACTAAAGTAATTACTTGCTTATTACTCAAGAATTTCAGTGCAGCAGCTGAGACAATGTAGATAAATAAGATGATTAATTGAAACAGAATGAATCACAACAAAATATGTTGTTGTATAAGGTATGATTAACTCCACAGTGATTCATATCATTACAAATACCAGGGCTTTTATCAATGATGGCTGCAAGGCTGGGAAATGATTTAAAAGCATTTCATCTCAGCGAGCCACTGCAGTTCACAAGGTAGGTGGGGAGAGAAGAGAGAGGGAGAAGCAGATTCAGTGTCTGCAGCTGAAATAGCCTTGGGCTGTTTCAGCATCCTTCCCACAGCACATCTTTACAGCATGCCATTGACATTATCAGCCTCCCTTGTGCCAGAGATGCTCTCATTTTTCAGTTGCCCACAACTTATTAGCTATTCCAATACCGAGAACGTTAATTCTGTGAATTAAGCAGCAAAACTACAACGCCACCGCTTCCCTATAATTGAAAATGCATTATCTACACCAGAAAATACGTGTCAACATTCTACAAAGACACTAAAGACGAATAATGTTCATTTTTCCTCCATTCATAATTACAATTTTTAATTCGCAGGCTCCCTTTCAAAGACTTTGCAGCAGTCTTAAATGTAAGATTTATAAAAAGAAATTGCCATCTGTTTACCGCAGTTTAGAAAAGCAAGCACACGCAGCAGTTGACCTTAAAAACCTCTACCTGCTAAAACAGAGAAGATGAGCTGTCTCCTTACATTTTTTTTTCCCCATGCGTGTTTAATAAACTGGGTCAGAATACCTGACTATGTTTTTTAACTTCACTGCAAACTCCCTGTAAGGGAATGTGCAAGTCTTACTCACTCACTCAGCCTATGAAATAAAGATAATTACCTCACCAGCAGGGCAAGTTCACAAAAACCTTTGGAAAATGGAAAACATGGGACATATAAATTGCAAAGAAAAACACTGACACCCAACTTCATTCATTTAAGATGATTAATATTTCTGAAAACTTAAATTGGAATGAAAAAAAGATTTAGAAACTGAATGTAAAGGTGGAATGCAGAAGGAAGACAACATGCAACCAAACACTGGCTGAAAATAATCCCTCAATATCCACCAGTTCCTATAAGTTAAAGAGAAGGAATTAAGGGCTCTTACGGGCTCTTCACATGCATGCAGGTTCACTGTTCAATAAAATAAGCGTCCTCAAGACACTCAATCCAAACTATCTAGTGTTTGTCTTCTACTAATATTTCAAATATTCAGAAATAATTTTGAATGCTTACTTGAAATTAATTATAGTAACAACCTGGTGAGATTCATGGCATGACCAGCCAGCGTTTGCTATTTCCCACACTTCTTGATCCTGCCTCATATGGAAGAACAGACTGAAATGTTTGCCTCCCTTTCCCCATTCATCAAAAGTCAAACTTCCTCCACACACCAAATTACACCTGCCACCTGATTTTTTTCAGTCTCTTACCTCTTAATCATTTCCTCAGAAACAGTCAATTCACCAGCTGAAAAGGCAGGCAGCAAGTATGGGAAACGATCTGCTTGGTGTATGAACAGAAGCAATTGGACTGGCGTAAATTCAGATCAGTTCAACAACACCGTTAGGAATGTACACCGCTTCAAAAAGGATCACCCTGTGGCTTGATCACCTTACGAAGGCTGTTAAATCTCACTCTTGTGAGCTGTGGGCAGATTCCTAGGTCAGTCTGGTCCGAGCTGATAATCCAGCAAAGCTTATAGGCAGGACTGAGGTTTGTAAATGTATCATATCTTAATGCTATATAACAAAGAATGGGCAGTGAAAGGTGTTTACAAACATGGATTTAAGGTTACAGGAAGGGAATAGACAACTCTGTTTGGAAACTGTCATTCAGGTGTAAATCCTAGCACACTGAACAGCAGGAAACTTTAAGCCAGAAAACTTCATTCACTCCTACAGTTAAGCACAAAACTACAGACTGATTGCAAGACCAAAATCAGGAGACAATTAACCATTGTTACCAGTTTAAAACTTTAAAAGAGTTTACCAGATTTAATGACTGTTATCAGCCATTAAAGAAAATTTTCCATGTCATTAAGGAGACTCGTCTTTATAAAGGCTTATAAAGGCTATTTAAAACACGTATTGGTGGCGATGTTTGTTAGTGTTTGATACCTTGCTTGAAAGCATTTTAAATTAAGGAGACAAAATGTGCCATTTCTGTATAATTATATGATGAAATGATAACAAAACCTGCTTGATCTCTTATTGCACACAAAGGCACGCACAATTTTAAAGCACAGGATTCATAACTCCAGAAGCATTACTAAAGCTATTGTCGTTACTTGTTAAAGCATAAAGCCTTGCACCCAACTTTATCTCTTTTCAGCATGTTTGCTATTGCACCAGCATCAATTTCCCCTAGCAGAAGCATTTGTTTTTGCAGAACTTCAGTTTACAGTCCTGTAATTCATTTGTTCAGTGAGTGTGTGTTTAGAGGTAGCAGTGTTTTACATCAGAGAGGAAGACCTCATTTCCAAGATCTGTGATACTAGTTTTCTCTATTATACCCCTGCTTTAGAAAAATCAGTTATTTCTATTCTACGTATTCTCCTTAGCTTTTACTGGTTGTTGCATACTATATACTGCAAGCTATGTTGCTTGGTTGTGGTTTTATTGTAACACAGTAGATGAGGAGCTCAGCATGTTTTGAATTCTAAAGTTTCTAAATTTCAAAATTTCTCAGTGATGTCCTGCCTACATGTAGGAAGAGAACCCAGAAGATCTTTACCACATCAATATCTTAATAAATGTAAATGTTCTCTGAGTCACGAATGACTGCCATATGCGAGGATGAATCATATGAAAGCTCTGTAGAGTCCCTTGAATTCTGAAGAACTCCATAGAAGATAAAGTGCTATCCAGCTGCACGTTCCAAAGCACAGAGATTTCCCCCCAGAATTAGGTCCTTTCCTGAGGAGATGCCACTCTACCTTGCATCTTTTGGGGAATCTACAAGTTGGAGATCACGTTCCTGTGCCATTACTTGCTTCTGTGGGTTCTCAGATGCAAATAAGGCAGGACAGCAGTGGTGCTTCCTTGGCTGACCCTGTTGCAAGTGCATCAGAGACGGCAAGTTTTAGCCCTACCTGTGAAAGTGGAAAGAGGTCTAGGAAAGTAATACACACAAATTTCGGCTCCTTCATTGGTAATTACTGTGTAGGAAACATTGCACAGCTTTCTGTAGGGATGTAATATTAAAAGCTTTCACTCCTTTGACCATTCTGCTACTGAAATTTACTTTGAATTGTAAAATATGTATTCTAAGGTGAGCTTCTACAGACGAATTAAGCAGTAACTTGTGACAAAGCAGTTATCATCAGGAGATAATTGACCTTATTTGAGAGTTAAGCATCCTGAGGCAAAGTAGAGTGTGCTTAATCCTGGCAGGTTAATTATCCAGTGATTATGGTAGCTTGGAAGGTATTATTGCTAAGAATCATTTGCAAAAATGACACTATTAAAAAAAACCTTAATTTAATAAAAATTAAAAGCAATGACAATAATCAAGTTCTCCAGTCATGTATTGCTAGATAATGACTGCAGAATGGCCTTAATTGGTTAGCAGCAATGAACATGTAATTATTGCTATTCTGAATGTTCTGTACTAAATTTATTACAAGAAGTACAGTTAATAAATATCAAAAATCAAAGGCAAGATGCTTGGCTAGCTATAAAGCGGACTTCAAGCAGTGATCAAAACATCAGTGGTCATTGAGCTAATGCTGACACTGATAAATGTACTGAGTTGTTATCACAGCATTGACTGTCTCCATTGCAGATAAGGGTATGCTGGCATTTACATTCAAAACTAGAACATTTATTCCAAACCAAGGGGTTTATAACTTGCCCATTTTAATTACCATCTGGCTGAAACTTGAAATAACCAACCTCCATTCAGATGTAAATTTTTAAGTAGAAGATGTAATTTAAAATCACTTTGCCAATTGTTTTTAGTTTAGGAATGGCAGCAATTTGGAATTTTGCTGTTCTTGGATGTTTTTTGTATTACTCTGAAAAAAATAAACAGCTTAGTGTTTAACAATCAAATTGCATTGGTCTATAATGTGGAGTGAAGACAAACACAGAGAAGAATAAAAATCATGTCTGAGAGTATTGTTGTACTAATAAAGTAACAACTACACCACTTAGGGCATCTTGCTTGCACGTCAACTTCTGTGCTCCTGTATTTAACGGAACTAGCAGAAGTAAGGGAAAACGTTGCAAAAAGCAAAAGGAAATCACAGCAATTGGGCAAAATTTTGGTGTTGGTTAGCCAAAGAGGTTCATGGCCCATCAAGGCACACATAAAACAAAAAGGTTCTGAATGTACTTACAAATGAAATGAATATAGAAACAGTAAACAAAGAAGGAAGTTACCAGAAGCCAGAACATGTCAGAGTAAGCTTCAGTTTTGTAACTGCTCTTTACCACAAACCATATGCAGAGAGCAGAAAGACTGACAATTACAAGATACAGCAGCTACTGCAAACTGGACGCATACCATGTTAAGAGTGTGGTTTCAAGTCACACAGAAAGACAAGAGAACAAACCACCGTGAACATCACTTCAGCAACTCGAAGGCAGCAATGGCCAGTTTTTATAGCAGAAGGCTGAGACTAAAAGATGACCAGAGTTTCGACTGATTACAAGTTCCAGTACACCATGCACAAAAAGGAGCATAAAAGATTAGCACTCTGAAGTATTTACACATGGTACAGACAAGTCTAAAGATGGTCACTCAGGTGGTGTCTTTTACCCTGAAAGGTACTAAAATGCTTCAGAAAACGCAGGGAGTATTTAACGCTTTAGTACACACAACAGTCCTACACAATGTTTTATGACAGTAGGTGAAAATACCATAGCAAACTGAAATGGCAGGGGAAATCAAGATAATCTGAATGTCCAAAAACGGAATGTTGTTAGTGTAGTAGACTACTGCTTATTAAATGTGCAAATATACAAACAGTACCAATCTATGTTTTATCTTCTGAAAAACAGCCCCTTATGAACTCCGGTGATATGAATTCTCCTAACAGGTCAGTGGGACAATATTCATATACAAGACCAGAAATACTTAATCCCTGAAGTTTCTCTGAAGCTCTTCCACCCAAAGTGGAAGACTAGATTAGACTAGACGTCTAATTTTTGAGATGTCTTTTTGATTTCTTTACAATATACACCTATTAAATCAAAATTCTCAATATTATCTTTGCAAGGATTGTATTGCAAAAGACAGAATAAGGTGAAAATTTGTAATAGCAGCAAAATGTCCAGAAAATACCACTTAGATTTTGTTAGCTACAGTTAAAAAAAGTTTTTCTCATCCTACTGCATCTAAAAACATTGCCATTGCCTTCATTTTAAAAATGCCTCTTTAAGTACTGTATCTGTAACAATGCTAGGCCCTAATGTGTAGACACAGCAACAGCAGAAAAATTGACTTGTGTTGGTGCAACTCTCTGTGTCACAACCAGGAAGAACTACTGAATTCCTATACTAAGGAATTAGTCTCTTCTCCATAATTTTCCAGCACTAACATAGTTATCTTGAGAGACAGGCCAATGCAATGCTTCATTTAGGTATACCGCACTTTCCAAGACATATCTATTTATTTAACCATTTTGTGCCAAGAAAATCCAATATTTAAGAGCACTTTCTGAAGTGGAAAAAATCAAAAATTGATAGCGCTACCATGAGTGAAATCAGAATTCAGTTCGTCTGCTACCATGGACTTCCAGGCAGGATTTCATGCAATCTGTTTCCCAACTGTTGCACTGCAAAGATAAGCCTCCTTTAGACAGACTATCAATCTATCTACCACAAAAATCAGTGAGCACCTTCTGAACCAATTGACTGGTTTTTAGCTTTCTCCCACCACTTCTCCCCAAAGACTCTATGTCTTCACAGAGAATGCTATCAAGAATAGGCATATGAGCATGGAAATGAGTTGCAGAACTAAAGCAGCTCTGTGGTAGCCCTTCAGACGTTTTTTTTCCAACAGACATTTAACTGCTGGGCAAGTACGTCATGCATATGGCCAGCTATTAGGAAGAAGCCAGTGTGTGGGACATGTCCTCTTTTAATCCAGAGTAATTTGTTTGTGTGTTTCCAGACTAAAACAAGCAAGCTGCAAATCTCTGACAGGCCAAGTCACACATTTGGCATCAACTGAAATCTCACAGTCTTGTGATTGTGGATTTCACCCTCTAGTGACACCTTAGATGGTCACTGTCTTTTTCTCTACTTACAATGGAGAACTGGAAAGCAGGCTGCTAGACACAACCAGGCAGGTGCAAGAGACACAAATACATCCATAAGACTCACCGTCTCATTTCCAAAAAGGACATCAACATAAGGCATGACTTTCATCATAGGCTCTTTGTAGAACTGGCTAATAAATGGTGCGGAAAGGTTCAAGCTGAAGATCTTGTTGTTTGCAGAAGCCTGAGTAGCCACTTTTAATACTGCTTCTGGTGACACCGTCAGGAAGAACCCCTGCAAGCATTCAAAGACAACAAATTTTTACTCATTTCAAATTAGGAACCACATTAAGTATTGTTGCTTCTAGAAGGCTTCCCCAACCCCACCTTTCTGTCATACGCGTACGTAGACTACCAAAAGAACACACGACCGCGGATAAATACTGCCTTTACATTAACGTATTACGGAGGCGACATTTGTTGAGAAAGACAACACTCCTAAATTAAAAGCAACCCACTGCCTCTGCCTTCTGGGTAGTATGCTTTCCCATGGCAGTCAAACCTAGTGTTTGTATTTTAAAAGGTGTTACATTATAATTCTAGAATGGCCCCTTGTGGAACAAGAGTCAATCAGACTGCACTGCTTAATTCCAGTGTCCAATAAAATGGCTTATACACAGCTAGGAGATGAATGAAATCCCTTGCCTGAAAAGGGATACTACCTTGTTTTTAATAAATGTGTTGAACATGGTGTCAAGGTGGTAGCTGTAACAGTTCTGCAGAAGAAACCTATGGGTTTTCACATTCTCATCCTGTATTTTTCATTTGCCTACAACCACAGGCTCCCTAAAGAGATGCAGGTGCTCACAGCAAGGGAGGCTGCAACGCTCTCAGCTTGGAGCAGACCTGCAGCTCCTGCCTCTTGGCCCACACAGAGGTGGACTCCAGGGTTTCAGTGGTACATTCAGCTACAACCTTTAGGCAGAAAACACTAAATTCCTTTCCGTTATGCCCAGTCTTTAAAAAAGCTTACAATGTAGTTTAGCAGCCCCCCAAAAACCATCCTCCTTCAGTCTTCAACAGTAACATTCTGGGTTGCTGACAAATTAACTGAAAAGCTTTTTCAGCACCTCTTCTCCCCCATGCTGAATATTATCACAGATGCATACAAAGTATCAAAGGTGGAACGCAGAAGGAACAGAACTAAACAAGAACAAGGTTCGCCTGTCAAACTGAGCATTCTGATCACCTCCCTGTATGCAGAGGGGTTCAGGGATGCCGCGTTGAATTCAGCCTTGCATGCGCCTACCTCCAGCCCCGGTGGGCAATGCTGCTCTACCGTGTGTGTTCCAGGCGTTAGGCACAGATTTAACCAGTTACACCAATTTTGTGTGTTCTATTTCTGTGATGCTAAAAACAAGTGTAAGAACTGTTTTCAAAACTCAGTGGATAACAGTTGTTTTCAGCAAGAGCAGCAATTATTAAACATAAGGCCAGAGACAACATCTAAGGCACAGCGTCAAACAGTATGGAAGGGGGGTCAGATAAATAAAACTCCATTTCAGTTCTATCCGTAACATTGCCACTGTGGCACTCTAAAAGGTACAGTGGGCAAACAATCTTATTTTCACTTTCTATCCTTATTATTCTATCTTTGGTTTACAGAATATACGAATTTTCCTCCTGTGCACTTCAGCTAACAGATCATCTTAGGCATTGTACTCGTTGGAAAAATAATATAATGAGAAGTCTGTAGATTTAAAAACTACTTAAAGTCTGCTATTTATTTTTCCCTGCTCCACACTCTCCAGTCTAGCAAATGTATGATTGCTTTCAAAATCTGGGCACGACTCGCTACATGACAATAAAAGTCCAAAGGGCATAAGAATGCTTTCCTTCTTGCGGAGTTACTCAGTACCTCGAGCGCCTGGAAGCCTGTAAACATCCAAGCTTCTTGGCTATTTTTACATTCTGAAGAATTAAAATGAACAGTTTATATAACTTCTTGTCTCCATAGCAATCTCTACCATCTTTTAGTTTTTCATTTAATGAACAGAGTTGGATTTTTAAAAAATGGTTCCAAACACAAAATAAAAACCTTTCAAGGCTAACACGTTGCCAGCTGTGGATAAATCAGATTGCTATACAGTGGTCTGTGTAAATAGTAACCTGGTCAAATAATTAGGCTTCTTACCAATTTTAGGCTGAAAACTTCATCTGGGCTAAAATACATCTGATTGTAATTTAAGGTACAGAACACTATCCCCATGAGATCTAACTCAGGCCTGCATCCAACTCCTTTTTTCTTTGGAAAGGCAACATAAAAGTACTGAGATGCAGATAGCAGAGCTTGCTTTTCAGACCCTGCAAAGCAAAGGGATAGGACTCTCTAAAACCTACAGCTCTGTCTTCTGGGTTTCCTAAAGCTTGCTTCTGCCATTTAATTTCATTCTTGCAAGAGGTTTTTCCTTTATATTTTTATTTAAATATTATTCAATATTAAAACACATAGAAATTAAAAGCTGTGTATATAAGAATTCTTGTTACAGCTTTGCCAAGTATAACAGTTCTTGGCAAACAGAAGTTGTAGTAATACAACAGAAAAAGTTCCAGCAGAGTAATTTGCACCATGGAATTCATAAAGTAGGAAGGAAATGTATAAAATCTGAACTGATCTGTGTTTAAAGAAAGCTAGTCAGATACTCCTCTCATGCCCTGTAAGTATTTAAATGGAGGGTGACTATTTTCAGTGGAACTCCAGTTATAGCTATGGCCACTACTGTCACATGAGCCCAGCTTTTGTTGTTCAAACTACAGCTAGATAAGCCACAAACTACATTTGCAGCATGCTACAATTCCGAACAGGAATGAACTCCTCTAGAAAAAAATGGCTCCCTTATCTGAGATTCACAACAACAACAAAAAGTAACTTAATATCTTCCTTAGGAGCACAGCCCTTGTGCTCTTGCAGCTGCCACTGCTTTTTGTCCAGCCAGATGTATCCAAAGGAACGTGCAACTCAACAGCTCCCACCTACTCCCTCAATTCACTGTTAGCCAACACCAGTTGTGTGAGAATAAGCATTTCTAGTGAGGTGTTCAGATGTCAAATAAGGACAATTTTGATGTTGGAGAACTATAAGCTGGGAACCAATAGTGGTTTATAACTTTGGTTGATTTCTTAAGCTCTTTTTTTGTTGTTTCTTTTTTGTTGTTACTGGTGGTTTTTCATTTGTTCTTTGCTAATAGCAGTATCAATGTGGAGATTTCCCTTGGGTAAACCGTTGGGCAGTGCATGTGATCTCACCTCTCAGTAACATTTACAGATTCTTGACTGACAGTTCCAGGTCTCCCAAAACACTTAACGAAGACCACTAGTTTAGATGACTTTGTATTTCACTAGTAAGAACTTCTATTCCCACTAACAAGAGGATTAAGAGGATGTTCAAACGCTACTCTATACTCACCTACACAAGTCAATCTATTTCTGAGTGTTTTGGGGACCTTTTTACTCTCAAAAACCAAAGCTATATTAAAACAATTACAACAAAAACTTTTGTAAGCAAAAGATGAGTCACTTGGTTAATACACAGAAATTCCAATGGACTGGGAAACTTAGCTTGCATTTATGTAAGAAATGAAATTCCCGTGCGTGTATTTATGCTTGCAAAAGAACGCAGCACATATAAGGACATACGATAATCAGACAGCGCAGTCAAAACAAAGTGAAAGGGAGCAACATCGTACTACAAAAACCTATTAAACATGAAAGGCTATCAGACATACTTGCAGCACAGCATTCCTTTGGCATGCACTGATTGAGGCTGAGTACACCAGATGCTACTGCTTCATGATGTGCCACTATTTTCTGCTGCTCAAAATGTAATGAGCCTCTTCTCTATGCCAGGAGGAAGGCACCATTGTACCATAAGCCAGAGAGCAAAGCTGGACTAACACATCTATCAGGAAAATAAGATGATATACTGAATTATTCCTATGCATGTTTGTATTTATACAAACAAAACACAAAGATACTTTTCTCCTGCACTGTAGGCAGTATTTCTGTTTAAATGCAGTCCTTTTGTGGAGAGAAATGTTTTCCTTGTGGGAAAAAGAAACAAAAAGGAAGAGATAAAAAAAAGCATTGGTGTGTTCCAGACACATGGCTATGGGAGATACACTAGCTTGTTTTAACTTAAGAGCTTTTAAAATTCACTATTAATATGTACATGACAGCAGCGGACAAAGTCAAGGGAAAAAATAACATTAGCTTGCTTTTGCAATGTTCTGAAATTCTTTGACACACTTTTTACAACATGCCCACTTACTCTAGTATGGGACAGCCCTTCATGATGAAGTCTTTTTTTTTTTTCTTTTCNTGGGATAACAAAGCCTACAATTGTTGAAAGGACTATGTGAGTTTACACACAAGCAATGTGTCTTTGCATCTCTCTCACTTATCACATGCAAACCGAAAGGTTTCTTCTGCCCTACACTGCGCTTGGATAGCACTAGCAATAACAAATGCGAGTGCTGCAAATGAAGAGTGTCAGAAGCATCAGCAGCACAGAATCAGAGCACTCTCGTGAAGCCAGAACTGCCCTGGCTTTGGTGAAAGCATTTCTCAATAACGTATTCTGTCCAAACGGAGCGGTCTCGCCGTCATTTGTTCACTCGAATAAAACGTACTCCCTGTGAATTCATCTGGGTTATATATATGTAATGTTGCATGACGAGGATCAAGATTTTTTTATTTTTTATTTTTAAATCAATGAGTACTACTTGAAAGCCAAAACTGAAATCTGTGACCTGCTATACATTTAGACAAATCCAGACTGAGATGATAACTAACAGCTTTGCGTTTCTGGATTTATTATGAATACCACAGAAGCAATGTTTGCAGAAGACCATACAGAGATAATAAAAACTAAGAGTTGTCTCAAACCTACCACACACTAAAATGCTTCTATTTGCCCTCTGTTCTTTCTAGCTCATACTGTCTCCTTGTCATCCCCATTTTCAGAGCAGTTTACAAGAAAATAACGTTATGAGTAACTAGACTTTGAACCATGGTATTTCAATCTGATTTTGAAATCCATTAGGTAACAATGTAAAATCAATAAATCATAAGTGTGAATCAAAATATTTAACTTTCAGATATATATATATATACATAACAGTCTGTTGCCATTAGGGGTGAATTACGTTCTGCCAACATGAAAGGAACACATCATTTACTCCTAAATTATTTTATGGCAATCATTTACATAAAAATGCAGTTATGATGACATCACACACTTATCCATCTGAAGGGTGGAATTTTTCAGGCACAGTGAAATTTTGTCAGTTCCACAGTGACAGTCCTGATAAATTCAGTGATTCAGTAAAGCCCTGCAGAAGTCATCTAGCTGCACGCATGCTGGCACTTCCAGTACAATCAGCAAGACTGCTCACATGTCAAAAGAGTGTGCTCTGCTAAACTGCAGACAGAACCACGTCAGGGCTTTGGAGCTGGTTAAGTTTCACACATTCGGTACAGAAAGAGATCTTGAAGCCACACACCCCAGCTCCACCGCCAGCTTTGTCTGCTGCAGCCCAGCAGAACCACCAGGGCTTGGAAGGAGCGAAGACACAAAACATGGCAGTTCTTGGGATGGGGAATGGACCTTGGCGTCACTGCTCCAGACAGAATAACTTACACAGGGTTTCCATGTGCCCCTACAACCAGAGGAGACCAAAACACCCATGCACTGTAGCCTCCGAGCTGCATGGAACACAGATTGGGTGCAGTCCATGTCCCACCCGCCGTGAGACAGGGCAATGAAATCACCTTCCTTCAGAAGGGGAAACAGAAGGAATCTTCTTGGGAAGTTCGACCAAAACCTCTTTATCTTAGTACTTCGGTGAGCTTAAACGAGCAGATAACAATTTGGAAAACTGTAACACTGAGATATCTGGCCACAACACCTTGAATGCACCAGACGGTCAGATCAGCAGGCTTACTCACCGCTTTGTCTGACTTTTGAGCTTTTATACTTGTAACAGTCTGAAATTATTGAAGTATTTTTCTTCCTGAGATATGACAGAACAGTATCAAATGATAGAGATGTTAAAATACTCCTGCTGCTAAAAAACTCCAGAAATAATAACAATGAAAAAAAAAAAAAACCACAAACCAAATAAACACCATTGATTTTACTAATGAAGGTGCTTGTGCTTTAAGTTGTTTTTTACTTCCTTTAAGAAAGACAGAAGCTCTGTATAAGTTGGGTAATATTCAGTCTGTAAATTAGTGAAGTATATCAAAGTTATTTATATCTGTCTACCTGTTCTTCATGTAACAGGTTACTTAAGAATTCAGAAAATACTTGTATGGTACCAACTGCACTTTCACATTATATCCTATCTTGATCAGTAAGTAGTTACTTCATGAAACAAAAGCTGCTGCTCTTTGTCTACTTTGTACTGGAGACAGTTGTTTGAAATCAGACAGCAAGGATGGCAGGAATGCAACAATTTCTCTGAGTAATTGTTTTGCCTTGTTCCTGTATGCATTGTTTATTTTTATGAAAGTATTGCTTTATAACTGGAAAATGACTAAGCTGTAAACTATTGTTTTATCATTCTGAGTGGCCAGTGTTTCTGTTTTTGATAAAAGCCAAGTTTCAAACAGTTTTCAGTAACATAGGAAAAAAACTAACTGTCAGTAAAATGTGCTTATATTGACCGTGACATTTTCCTCTATGATGGTGCCAACATGTCACAAGGAGAGGATTGCTTTCAGACTTGAACAACTTCTTGGTTGCTGAAGTGAACTCTGATTGCTGCCATATTAGTATCTAACAGATTACCACAGTAGCAGAAAACCTCCGATATTTGGCATTGTATATTAAAGAAAATAATTATTTTACATATACACTTGCAATTTCTCTTCAAACAAATTGGAAATATTTTTCCATTCTGATTACTATTGATGAAATTATGCATTCTCTCGGAAGTTGTCCCAAGCCATATTTAGGACAAAATAATGGTGTGGCTTCACTTATAAGAAAGATACTTGCAGAACATAGGGACAAGAACCTAAACATTGAGATGTAGATGCATGTGTGAGAGAGCAATCATACACCTAGTTTTGGTGTAGGACAATGTTATCCCAAATAAAAAACTTTCCTATTTCCCTGGAAACTGCAAAGTTAAACTCATTTTAACAAGATGAATTAAGATCTTCAGACGATGCTTAGACACAGCTCACTAAAGCCTGCCTCTCTGCGAGGTAGCAAAAAATCTCCATATTCTCTCCACATTTCAGCATAGTATTATGTGAGTTTATTAAGCTCAGGGAGTGAGATCTCTGTTTTTATTCATACTTAACTTTTAACAAATGTTGGGGGGGGAGCTATTAATGAAATGGCATCCGAGGAACAAAAGCCTGGATTTTCTTTTTTTTTCTTTTTTTTTCATTAAGTAACTCAACCTCTCTTTGCCTTTGTTTACCCTCTTGCAAAACAGTTATAGTGATAAATACACCTCCGTTGGCAGAACCAGTGGGAGGTTTAATTACTTAACATTACTGAAATGATTGAAATTCTATGTTGAAAGGTATTATAAAGTACAGGTTATTACCATCAATAAAAAGTAAGCTGCAAATCAAACATGCTACAATGAAGAGTAAGACACTTTCCTTTTTCTCCTAGTATTCTCAAAACACTTTGCTACACTCTCTCTCCATTGACAAACAATTGAACCCTTAGCTAGAAAGCAATGCATCTCCAAATATTTGTTAAATTGTTGACTAATGAGAGAAACTGTTTCTTTCACCTTTCATCCTTCTGAAAGGATTCTGAATTAAAAACAGCATTGCCTAATTCATCTATAAACAGAAAGATGATGTTGTGTTTAGACCCGAAAGTAGGATCAGACGTACCAATTATTGTTTCATGAAACAATAACAAGAAGTCCTACCATTGGCAATTATATTATTTATGAAGTTTGAAACAATGAGATAATTGATTTTCAATCCTAATTTCCACAACCGTGCGCACAGTCTCAGAGTCCCTGTCCTGGCAAATCAGCATTTCAGGAGGTAAAGAGTAAGGTGTGGTTAATTTAGACTCTTGGTGGCTGTGCGACATTTGCTTTTATGTGTATGGCTAGTTACAGTAATATAATTTGGCATCTCATTAATTATGTAAACTTCAACCATATGTTGAACTCATTCAAGTTTGGTGTGTACATAATGTTTACAACATATTAGTGAATTGAGAGAATCTACCTAACTACAAATGCGTTGAGAGTTTCTAATTCTCTAGATAGTTAATCCTTAGCTTGAAAGCTCTATAAACAAACATACAGAACAGCTATTTCTTGCCTATTCAAATAGCCTTGAGCAAGAAGAGAAAAAAGATGAGTTTCTTTTTAATTAGATGTGCTTACAAGTACAGGTAAAACAGTCACAGACTGACACAAGGACTGACCATGGCCGTACTAGCAGATAATTGCTATCAGCTGACTGGCTCTTCAAAGATCTTGTAAAAACGCAGAAACTCTTGTGGAGAACCGTTCAAATCTGGCGCATTAGTACTGCTTCCTTAAGAATTTTGTCTTTAATGTTCCGTGCCCTGAAATTCATAAAAATTCTTCTCCTGTGTACATCCAAGAGACATTTTGGTTCTGTGACTGCACAGCAATACTGTGACTCTCACAGTGGAGGGGAAAACTGATTTGAGCTCCCCCACTAACCAGAAAAGGAAAAAAACCCTCAGCCACTTCCCGCTCTGCACCAGCACACACTGCTGTATCTGTGCCCTCTGCGTTCTTGTTCCCAGATGGTTCAGAGGAATGATGACTGTTATGCGATATAAACAAATACAGCAATGAGTCAAATGCCATGAAAAATAAGCCAAGGCCAGTATGACTTCTATACTTTATGAATTTCCCTGTCAACAACATGGCCATGCTATGAAAGGTTTTACCCAAATTCAGGTTAGACAACAGATACAGATATAAAAAAAACATAGGCATGTTTTCCCTAAGCACTCTCATACTGAAACACTTAGGCAGAAACCTTTCTTCCCTCCTCCCAGCTACCTTTGAGATCTTGTAAATTATAAGAACATAGCAGCATGGGGATTAAATATTAATCAAAGTCATTACCATTATCGTTAGAACATATTTCAAGAGCCCCAAAGAAAGAGCATATTATTTCACTAATAAAGATCATATCGCCAGAAAGACTACACTGATACTGTTGCTTGGTAGGTAGGAAGAGGAAAAAAAAGAAGTGATCAAGAGGTAACAAAAGATTTCAGAAGCTTATTGCACTGTTCAAAGGCTACATCATCCTTTAAGTGAGTCTGTTTAAGTAAAGCAGACTCACAAGGGGCAAAGCAGAGCTCTACATAGAATCACAGATGTATGTAATGCATTTATAAAATGTAAGTTTCCTGGGGAAAACAACAACAAAACAGCCGAGGGTCCAAACTCCATAATCCCTATCCGTGAAAACACAGAACAGCTTTAAAGCTCTGGTGGAGATCTGAAGTCATTTGCTGTGCAGTGTGGCTGCCCGAATCCCCACCAGCACACCTGGAACTACCATCTTTCACAGGGAGACTCATGTACAAAAATAATGGCAAGTTTTATGGACTAATAGGGCGCTGCTATTTCCAAATAAAGGTGTCAATGATTAACAAAACAAATTCCCTTTGGCTCCCAAAGATATTTGCTAGCTAATTTTAATGGTTTGTGTACCCTTATGACAAATTTAATGTTTAAGCAAATGTATGGCAAATAGTTAAGTGTATAGTAAAATAAAATGCTCTGAAGAACTAAAAAAACAATTGTTAAAATAATAAAGGATGTATTTCCTTTAATGTCTGACATAGCCATTTAAAAAATAAGTGCAAGAGATTTCCTTTTAACTATCACTCTTTTCTCAAGTCTAGCCCCAGAATCAGACTTCCAAAAAACCTTATTTCATTGCAAATATTATATTTACTATGAACATATCATTAGGTCCTAATCACTTGGATTAATTACCACGTCAGGATTTACAATAAAACATTTACTGCTCACACTTCCACACATTAAAATTAACTATTTAAAAGAACATTAATGTTATTGCTTGGGCTTTTAATTTTCATTATGCCAAGACTGCCGCATGGCTTTGTTTCTGAACACACAAATAAATGAGGGTCAGGACCTACGCTAATTCTAATAATTATTAAGAAATATAGTTTAAATGTAGACTGTTGCTAAACCCTAAACAAAGACATTTTCACTTAATTTTGGTAATAATTGACTGTAGAACACTTGGAACACAAAGAGCCACGTAAGTGCTTAGCATTAATTATTGTAGTCTGAATGAATACTTCCTTCAAATTCAAAGGTGGAGGGAATATCCCCAACTATTTGCTTTTCATTGGCAAATAATGCCTACACTAAGCTCCTGTTTCTAACGAACCCATGAGCTGACACCTCAGAAAACAACTTTTAATACCAGGACCAGTAACGCAGCCAAGAGAGCAGCGTTACTCTTTTACTCCCAGGCCTTACAACCTGGGGGGAACTGCTCTGCTTTAAGACACTTTTTTGCAATGTCATATTACCATGGGAGAAGCATGTTTCAGTACAGGCTTCAATTTACACTGCCTTTCAAGATGCTTGAATATTCTGAGTAAGTTTTCATTTTCTCCTGAGTATTTTTTCATACTTCTCTACTTGAAAATGACTCCACTCCTGTCACTGTCCTTGGCCACCTTCACATAAAATCAGACTACAAATACAGGAAACTTATTGAAGAATTCTTTTCCATTTAATTTGTGTAATAATTTAATTCACTTAATAGTTCTAAAAACAAGTTCAGAGCCATAAAAGATCGCGTTAGGTGGTCACACTATGGCAGAGAGCCAACCTTTCTTGATGCGAAACATCTCTGAGTTTTCAAGTAAAATGATTTTGAACACAGGAAACCTCTGAAACCCAGTGGGTAAATACCTATCTGCTCACTAACAACATGTGGCCTGTGCCAATTTCCCTTTAACCACCTTAGAAATATAATAAAGCAATGCAGTTTCTCAGTCTGGATAAGTAGGTATTCAAGTTCAGTGGGGTACAGGTTCCTCCTGCAGATGTTGCAGTTGGTTTAGCACTAAATTGTCATATACCATACAGTTTCTGATAAGAACAGATGCAAATCAGAGATATTCCACTAAAAACACAAAGGTCTGGCAAAATGGAATTCACAAAATACTGAGCACAGCATGTATGTATCACTTACACACGTATATACATTGCGTACATACATACATGGGGGGTTGGAACTAAATGATCATTAAGGTGCCTTCCAACCCAAGCCTTGGTATGATTCTACATAGACATCATGCTGCAATTATTGACAGTAGGATCACATGCTGCTGATTTTAAAAGTACCACCCAATGTTGTATTTTTTTTTTCCCGCAACCTTAGAAACACACAGGCTGTATTTTCCACTTAAGGTATGAACAGACAAATGGGTTTCATTAAGTGTCATATAAACGAGAACTTATTGCTCCAAATCAATTTACTGATTAAGTACCAGAAAGCAAATACAAATAGCAATTCAGAAAATCACTGGTAATTGATGACTTTTTTTGACTCACTTANACCCTCTCTTCTGTTTGCTAGTCCCCAAAATACTTTGGTTTAATTCAATTTGCTTGCTCTTTATATATTGAAGCGTACAGGGAGAAATTAAGAGATTTATAGAAGTTAACATGTTCTTAAAAAATTTTATTTGAAATTACTTGATTCAAACAAACTGTTTCTGAAGCTCAGGTGAGTTTTGTAACGTTTGAAGAAGTTTCACACAGAAGAATCTTCACAGCAGAGGGTCAAACATTAGACTACCCTTAGAAATATTCAAAACAACTGAACACTGAAGTTGCTCTAACAAAGCTCCAGTGGTCATTTGAGCCTGAATCATTCTAGGAGTCTATGGTACACTAGTAGATGTGTGGCTATTTGAAAAATACATACTGTATGGAAACAGCATGTATTCTCCTGCATACTGCCAGCTTCTAGATTGTATCAGAGCCTCCCAGACACCGCACATACCTCTAACATTTATGTAAGAAATTAGGCATTTTACTTTGAAATAAACACTACAAAATGCCTACACTTTGCAAATGAACTGTGTAAATGCATTATGAGTAGATTAACACCTTAGAGATTAGGTCCTCCTGTGTCCCTTCAAGGGAATTCACATGGGAATTCCGAGAAATTCAAATTATGAAGTCAATGGAATCATAATAATGCCTACAGCCTCATATGTAGACAGTCCTCTGGACAGGAATGAGCTCTGCTACTAGAATATTAATTATGAAGAATGTTATCTGCTATATTCCTCCTTTCTGCTCATACAGTTTTTGTCCTCAAAAAAAAATGAGAGTAAGAAAAATAGATATTAAAGTTACTGTAATGTATTTAACAGTCAGTGTTAAGTTGCGTGCTAATTTATATGCTATAACCAGGATATTCTGGATTACAATATCAATGAATCTTTAACTGACACGTTGGACACAAAGATAAATGAAAAAGCACTCCTTTTCAAATCAGCGGTTAAGCTTATGTTTTAATACTTCTATAAGGAAAAGGAAGTTGGGATCTCTCAGAATCACCTCCTCAATTCTGTGAGTTTAAATTCATTCCTTATGCTATATAAACATAATTTCTACTTTTTAAACATCCAAACTAGAACATTTTGGAGCTGGATCATAAATAACCTCATTCTAGGGGATAAAAATTATTAGCTCATGTTGAAATAAAATGCAGCATACGTTCCTCAAAGCTAATGTGGAAAGTCCTCACCTCAAGTTTTTGATATAGTTTTATATATCTGCATCATTATGTTCCTTCATTTATAGGAAATCCCAATGATTAGCTATTTACGGGATCTTGCTTTCTCCTCAAGACAGTTAACTAAGGAAAGCATGGATTTTCTCTTCACTCCCTTCCATGCAGTATCTCCTCATCAACATTTACAGTCCAATCTAGTTGACAGCCCAGTAAAAAACCAAGCACTCGCACAGTGGTATCAAACTCTTCCACTAAGAGCAAGAAGAGAAAGTAACAGCAGTACCTCCAACCCAGAGATCAAAAGCCATGACTAAATAATTCAGTTTTACTGATTTTTCTTAAATAATTCTGATACTTCCCAAATTTTCTTTATGAAGAACAGTAGAGACACACACCAACTTTTGTCGCAAAACTTTCCCTGGAGAGTGGTATCTATATGATGCCACTTAGAACATCTTCTTCAAAACAAAGTAAGCTTAAGAAGCTGCCTTCTGAAACAGATGTTCGAATACTGCTGTAAATAACAAGAAAACATATTTCCATCTCCAGTAGCCTCATTTATTCGTTTTAATAACTGTTGCTAATCAAAGGGTTAAGCAGCTGGTAACGACATGAACAACAACAAAAAAAAATTACTTGACAAGATTCCACCTTAATTCGAATCTCTACCAAAGCGTCTAGTGTAATTATAAATTTTCACCAAAGACGTCAGATTCTTATGTTAATCTTTGCACAATCTGACATTGCCATTCTTCAACTTTTACAGATGTGAACAGTTATCACTTTGTTTGTATGTCACCACAGACAACATAATCAATAGTTTTCATATCTCTCTGTTCATTCTTTTTGTTAAAATGAATTTTGTGAGTGCTGCTGACTTTTGTTCCACTATGAAACTTGTTACTGCTTGAATAAGAGAGTGCTTAATCTCAACAATAAACATTATAATGTATGATAAAGCAGTCAGGAAAAAAAAAGGTTCAACATTTTTTTCAGTCCCCGTTTTAACATACTCTGTCCTTATCAAATTAATATCTAACAACAGTCACACGAAAGCAACACAATGGATGGCTTTGTTCACTTCAGTTGTATTAATTTGAAGTGCAAACTGCCTTTCATTCCTTCTCCTTTTATCCTCTACCTTTCTGTAGTAAGGGAAATCTTATCCTATGCAACTCAGTGAAAAAATTCAGAACTGGAAATAACTGGTTTATAAAATATTACCTGTCCTCATCAATAACTTAACCAGGATCCATAAACAAGCAGATTAATTCTTTATTGTTTCCATACCCAAAGGCCACTGGCCAAGCTAGAGATGTATTCCTTCCGACCTGACCGTCAGCTGAAAGTAGCTCTTCGACACACTCATCTAATTTTTAAAAAAGTTGCAAGTGCCATTTTTGTTGAAAATCTGTTTGTTGTAGGACAGTGGGCTCTGAGAAGGTAAACTCGATCCTTAACGTGCCCACTCATACACCTGTTCTCCATGGGTGCTATAAACAACCAACATGTAAGATTATTTTTTTAAGTATAATTAGTCATCAGGATATAGAACTGAATTGTGAAGAGGGGAATCATCTCTTGCTGGCAGAGGCTTTATATTAGTTTTTACAAATCAGTACCACTGTGCCAACAGCGAAACTGGTCCTGATCTTGTAATGCTTGCTGAACTTGCGTTTAGAACTTGACTTTCTTGACAAGCAGGCTCCCCTTCTAGACACTGAAAGATTTAAAACTGCTCCAGAAGAGTTTACTCCGAATAGGTTTAATTTAGTTTTTAGGTTCTAGCTTGACCAACTGAGTAAGTACTTTGGACGAATCAAACAAAGAGAGTCAAATTTCTATTGCCAGCACCCAGAGGATTTCTTCCAGTTTTAACTAGAACCAGATGAGTCTGCTTCAACCAATCTTCCCAGCTGGAAAATTGATATAAATAATAAGAGAATATGGTTTTGCCAGTTAACTGCTTGGATTAAAAAAAGGGTAAATACTGTCAGTTATTAAAAACTGCAGTCCTGGAGGGGAGACATTATGAGACTCCTCCTTGAGCGAGGGCCAGACCTGTGAAGCGGGTTTAGCTTTTCCAGAAGCCCGATTTCAGAGAATGGGTTGCAGCACAGCAGTACGTCAGCATGCATGGATGAAGCTAGAATTGGAGGGTCTCTTCTGACCCCATTTACTCCTCACAAATTGCATTCATACGCATGGGAGTCGCAGAGTCTCTCTGTGAAGTTGCTCTACCCTCCACGGGCATGATTGCTTACATCTCATGTACCCTGCTGTATCCCTGTCCGTTCTAATAGCATAGCAAAGGAACTTTGGAATACTCACTGCAAATAATAGTCTTTGGAAAATATTCAACAACTTCAAGACTGTATGATACATTTTAGAATTTAGATATTTAATAGCACTGATGACTAGCAATTTTCCACAATTACCATCATAATCATCCTATGTTCTGAGAAGAGGATACAGATGACAAGGAGCTGTTTGAAAAATTAAACTTTTATAAAACATCTGAATGTCTGGCATTTTGATATAGTAATACTTTGTCTGCTTTTCTGAATGCCTGTTACAAATTTCTATTTGCCTTTGGATATTCTTCTTATGGAAAAAGAGTTTGTTCTGAGGAGTTGTACCTTAGATTTACTACAGATAATTATTTATTTTTTGGGAGATCATGCTCTCCCAAATGAACATCCAAGACTATTAAAATAGCTTGCCAGCACACTGTGAGGATCTGGGAAATGGCACACCCTCACAAATGCCAGATGTAATTCTGCCCACAAGAAAAGTCAGATGGATTCCTCAATAAATTCCTACTTCTTTTGTCTGCCTCTTGGTTGATATATGATAGCACTGCAGATGTATCCAATTTTATTGAAATTTGTCCCATCAGCTACATTCTGAAAGGACAATTTTCAAATTTACTCTGAGTTTGTGCATATTTGCTGATAAGTTGGTAAGATGGAGCCCAAGCCTTAAAAGTTCTGTTTTGTTTAGTTCAGATTAAGTTACGTATCTGGTCAGACAATCTTCTGTGTTTGTGATTGAAGGAGATAGCTTGGGTGTTTGGGCTCCCATTTCAGTAAATTTTTCTGTTAGCTCTGAACCTGGAATCATTATGACCACTTTGGCCGAGTTTGAAAAGCATCATAACCAGCAGCAGAGTTCAAACACCCAACCCTCCCATGGGATGCCCATACGCAAGTGGCACAGGTCTCATGGCAGCCAGCTCTTCAAATCCTGGCAGAAGATTTGCTGAGGAACTAAACTGCAAGAATAAGATTCTTTAATGTTTATAAGCTTGATAAGAAGGAAAAACTTTCCCTAAATTAGTGGTTATTAATGGACTTCAAAATATGCATACACTGGTAAATCTGTTCTTAAAGACATCATTTAATTTCTCCATTCCAAAGACGTACCTAATTTTAAAAAGCATACTGAAGAACTCATACAGTTGGAAGCCAACACATAGTTGTCTATGGTCTTTGCTGAATCTGGTATTAACAAAATTTTGAATTACTTTACTGAGAACTTAATGCCCTAAAAATCATCACATAGTAGAAAAGCATGTACTAGAACATCAAAAAAATTGGAATTGCCACTTTATTTTTTAAAGGCTTTTTGAGGAGTACCAATTTAGGCATGTAATTTACAAGTGCATATACACAATGAGAGAACAAGTGCAATTGCTACACATTCAAGATTATTCTAAGGGAAGGCTAAGTAAATTTTACTCTGGAGGCCTTTTTTT
>VXAV01001861.1:106957-124348 GCA_013399715.1 Alectura lathami
GAAAACAATTAAGGCCATGCCATTTTCACAACGTCAGTAAAATTTGGCTCAATCAATAACTGAATTTTAGTGTCAACACAAGAAAATTAAGCTTGCGGTCACATATGACCACAAGAGCTCCTTTGAAAATTTTTCATATAATTAAAGGTGCAAGTCCCCACAAATTCCATTTTGGATGTGGTTAAATTCCAGCTTGGTTAAGTATTTCCTGTCTACTTAATTTCATCCTGTAGACCCAGCTGCACACAGTTATTACACACTTCCTGTCCTAAACTAGCACACAGCGCTGTTTTGAGTCATTGAGCTCCCTCATTCTTTTTAATTCCCTATATGATGCCTCAATTATATCATCTAGGAAGCGCTTTAAGACTACCTGAGAACTGCCAGAGATGCCAGGATATATCCCTAACAAATAACATGTAGTGCAAACTTTTAAACCAAAGAAACAACTTTTTACAGTGAGCACAAGTCAACAAAGAATTGGTAGATTTTCGCAAATTATGCCAAGTCCCTTAAAAATAAAAACTAAATGGGGTTTAACTCCAGAAGACAGTTTTCAGAGAAGTTACTTCAATTTCCTCATAAACAGGTTGCAGTTTCTATGGTGTTGCTAGAAAAAAAAAAATTGCAAGGAGATCTAGAAATAATAATACAAAACTAGCAAACTGATATATTTTAATATATTTCCTCTCTTTCACTTCTTTATATCACATAGAAGAGGAGGTGACACAACAAGAAGTATGCCCTGTCAGTCACCCTGTAACACTCCAGCACTCTGCCAGCTCACAAAGGAACAGAGAAACTGACTCCTCAGATAACACCTGGTCTAAAAGCCTTAAAAGCATTTAGAAAACACTGATCAATATATAAAACTGAACAATATCTAATCCCAAAAGGGAGCCAAGTTACCTTCATTTTACACTAGGCAGTAGAAATAGAAGTCCTTGACTGTGAAAGGACTTCTTGTCAGCTCTGACACACCTAGTAAACCTATGCTATTTGCATTTTTAAAGTTAGGATTCGGTCCAATAATCCATTAACACTGTTCTATTATTTTCCTATTCCATCAGGAAGTCATGACAACTAAGGCCTCAGTGAACTGAACCAAAAAGTCATCTTTCTTTGACAACCAGAATGGCATACTCCATCCTTTAAAATCTTCTGTTGTTCCTTGCAGGGAAGAAAAAAGAAAGAAACAGCTTTGTAGCCATGAACAGGCAGTCCCTAAGACCACAGCCAGAAACCTACCTGAAAATGGCCCATTGCTTTAAAGCCCCATTTTTGATCTTATGTCTGGGCACTAGGCCCAAAAACCTGAAGCACGTCTGTGTAGGCCAGTCGGGATGTCCAGGCCAGGCATACAGGGAAATGATGCCCCCTCTTGTGCTACCCAAGCCTCTGTTCCAGTAGAGACTGGATGAAGTCACAGGCTGGATGGAGATCAAATTCAGCAGAAAAAAAACCTCTCTCGACTGCTGAGTGCACTCTCTGCTGAGAGAGCTACTGATTCTACGATGCAGCTCAGTGCTTACACACAGTGAACAGGTTCCCTCAGTTTTATTTACGTAAATTACAAATTGATCTGGAAAAATTGTAACAGTATTGTAAGTAAATTTAGTTTCTCTTTCATTCACTCTTCTACAGATCATAGTACTTGGACACAAAGAAAGATTCTCTGCCTTTGAGTGAGGAGAGTGAGAGAGCTCAATTAACATCAAAAGTTGCAAATATGTAAATACATGCAAATGAATGCATACATTAAAAAACCCACAACACAAACCCACAACTGGACACAGACACCAGCAGGGAGACACCAGTTAAACTATTTTCACATTCAGCCTCAAATTTCTTTTACTATAACATCAACACAATCCTTAAGACATATGTGATTTGGGAGAGATCAGTGTAGCTTGAAATATAGTTTACTTGATTCTTTCTAAATGTATTTGCTGATGTATGGAAGCATGAGCAACAATGAGTCTCCATTTAGTAGTGGAAACACAAATGATATTTGAATTTTTATTAAAATAACATGTGAAAGATGTATTACAGATTGAACTTCCTTTTGGAAACTTTAGCTGCCCTGGGAGACAACAGAGCCTATAATATTTCTTACTAAGAATATCCGTAATAGTTTTGGAAAGGTCTTAAAAATAAAATCTAAAATATGCATGAAATATGTTTTTCATGATTTTTTTTCCTCCCTTTTCCTCATGAGCTCTAAAATGCCAATTTTAATGTTTTAATATTCAATTCAGTTAGTCTTCTCAGCCTTTGCCTTGTGGAACATACTAGAGAAAGGTTGATAAGTTAAAGAAAGGGGGAATTTATCTAATTAAAATGAAATCTTTTAATGATGTTATGAAACCACTCAAAGCAATGTTTTAGATTTGCTCCTGCTGTTGTTTGAAGCTGTGGTGTTAAAAATGCCCTGGTTAGAGTTACAGACTGTTCTAAAAAACTGTGAGGAATTTATGTAGGATTTAAAACAGACACATGCTTTTAAAGTCGAGAACCTTCAAATACTACAGCTAATCCACACAATAATTCAACAACCAACCCATGCTCAAATTCCTAACAGATACCATATGCAACCTGTAATAAAAACTGCATCACGGTATTCCAAGCAATAGGATAATTTCATTTTCCACTTAAGAGTGCTATTTACTTTCAATTAACAAACTATTATAAGGTGCATGAAAACTATTCCACCATTTCGCATAAAATGCTTATACTGAAATGGGTCCTAAAGATATTTTACTATCTAAAGAATAGGTTTAACTTCAAAAGAAAGAAGAACAGCAATATGCAGAGTTCAATGCCATTTATCTTGCTATGCAGAATGGTGCTTTGACAATATAGAAACAAAACATAAGGATAACACTGAATTTAATGGTTTAGCCTTTATGTTTTTCTACACACTTTCTCATTCCACTATCCCCTCTCTCTTTCTCTTCTCCTGAGGATTGCTGTCTTCTGGAGTTGGACTTTGTCACAGAAATAATTGTGGCAATGAAGTCGGACCCAAATTCTTGCAGCAGTTAACAAAAAAAAAAAAAAAAAAAAAAAAAAGATGTTAGACAAATAACAGGGTGTAATTCCTCTCTCAACTGTCCCTTCTGTTAGGCAATATATTTAGTTGGCTAAATAATTAGGCCATTGCTAAATGTGAAGATTTCTCAAATGTGAATTTAATTAGCCTAAGGAAAGAAGGTATTTCAAGGGAAATGATTTTTTTTTTGCCTTCAAGGATATGATTCTACTCCCAGTTAAATAGTGTCATCTTATTAACACTGCCTGTCTGGTGTAGGTCCTGAATGATTTACTCTTATACTCTGTTCCAAATTATAGGTTCAGTAGCTCTTGAATACTAGCAATTTTTTGCCAAGATTCTCAGGATGTGTATTAAAATGCTTTGCAGTAAAGAAGCAAAAAAATTGACAGTAAGAATAAATTAAAAAAAAAAAAAAGGGTTCTAAACCACCCTACTATAACAAATGAAAGTTTTCTTCAAACAAATGAATTCTCAAATACCATGGTGCTCCAGATTCAGCTTCAGATCAATAAAGTCCATAAACTGCTGACTGCCACAAGCTATCAGAAGGAAGACTCTTCCTTAAATATCTAACATTGACCATTGTCAGATACAGATTATTTGGCTAGATGGATTTTTTGTCTTGAGCTACTATGTGAAATTTCAGTTTGCAGTTATGAACAGCAGGAAAGATTTTAAAATATCCATGGGCATAGTACCCTTTTAGTCTAATTATGAACTGATTATAAGTCACCATAGTATATCTAAATTAATAAAGACAGCATGCAACAAATGAAGTGTCTAATCTCTTCCATAAACTACCAAAAACTTAGCAGTAATATGTAAAGATAAAGTAACAAGGTGACCGTACAATTCCAGATAACAAACAAGGTTGCACTACCCACCTGAGGTAATCCTAGTATTTTTCAACAAAACAGATTCCCACTCATGACAGTGTGGGGAAAAAGAGCAAGGAAATGAAATGAGTAAATAAACCATTGTCCTGGTTTCAGCTGGGACAGAGTTGATTTTCTTCACAGTGTCTAGTATGATGTTATGTTTTGGCTATAGGAGAAAAAACAACTTTGACAGTACACTCGTGTTCCAGTTGTTGACAAGTGGTGCTGCACAGAGCCAAGGACATTTCAGTTTCTAGCTTCTCATACTGTCCTACACGTGAGGGGCTGAAGGGGGGCACAAGGAGTTGGAAGCGGAAAGAACTGGGACAGCTGACCTAAACAAGTCAAAGTGATATTCCATACCATATTCCAACGTGAAAAAACTGTAAAACAGAGCGGAGTCAGCTGCTCGGGGACCGGCTGGGCATCGGCTGGCGGGTGGTATGCAATAGCTTTGTGTATCACTTGTTTTGTAAATATATATTATATGATTATTGTTACTATTGTTTTCTTTTTCTCTTCCTTTTCTCTTAGTAAATCATTTTTTTTCATCCCAGCCTGCGAGTTCTACTTTTTCTCCTGATTCTCTCCCCCATCCCACTGTGGGAAGTGGGAACTGAGCAAACGATTGCGTGGTGCTGAGCTGCCTGCCAGGTTAAACCACAACAACCATATGACGGAAAAAAATTCTTCTGATTCAATCACTCAATTCCCTGGTACGAATTTTGAGTGCTCACTACTTCCAATCTGCCACATTCAACAACTTTTGGCTTTTTGGGAGTGCATGACCAGTTCATCTGGAAAAACCTGGTGTTCATACCTAGCACATCTTAAATTACTTGGCCCATAATGCTGTACTTCACCTGTGCTATTCCTTTCCAATGACTTTTCTGCTTTCACATTTGCATGAATCCATTCTGAAACAATGAATGCAACGATCAACAAGAAAGTGTTACACTGATACTGACATACTACCGTTAAATTATTTCAGATTTAGTATTTTGAATAGTATTTCATATGCAGATGTCTGCTTATAATTTGGGCCAACTGGCTTCAATCACAGTCCAAAATCAAGAGTTGGTAAGTTATCTTAAACCATCGTTGAGCCTGAGTTAGATAGTAAGTGCATCTGAGAAAAAAGGTACATTAGGTCAGACTCATGCTGCACAGAATATGGCTATATGGCCTTTGGACACCTCAGAACATGGCATAACAAACTGGCAACTACTTGGAGTACAAGAGTGAACAAGTGTCTGCTTACTCGGGCAGATACTCCTTTTGTTCACTGGAGATAATGGATACTAATGAGAAGTTCCATATTGCGCATTTTTCATCTTTCACTACCCTGCACTCAGCTTCCCACCACTTAGCACCCTCTGCAATCAAAGAATATTCCTCAAGTTTAAAAATGTAAAGCTTCAAAGATAAGGAAAGAACACTGTCAAGACCATTCCAAATAAGCTTAATTCTGTTCTTTTTTTCATATTCAATATTATCATCTTCATTGTCGCCATCAGTGCTTTGTCAAGTCTTTGTGTGGAAAAAAAAAATTACTTCTCAAATCAGTACCTAATTTAGCACAGAAAATTAAGCAGGGTAGTAAGTTTTGTATGCAGTTTCTGTTCTGCTTTTTTTTTTTTTTTGGTATAAAATTAGAATTTTTTTTTCCACAATTTCAAACATTCAGTTATTATACTTTTAAAAATGTCGCCGCTCCCCTTATCAAAGCTAAGATCTCTCAGTATTTCATTATACCCCTGCACGGTGAAGCTGCCTGAAATCACAGCATATGCTCACCTTTCGGCAATCAAAACTCCACCATTTTCTGTCACCCAGGCACCATTAAAATCTCTTAAAGAACTGTATGGCATATTTTCACCACAGAACTCAACCTGTATTTTGCATCCAATAGACAACGTATTTACCTCTGTAACATATACAAGAAAATCCAAATAAATATCCATGAATGTTTTACTCCAACATGACAGAGCACATCCCTCCCCATTTTCCACAAAGGAATGTTCAAGTTCCACCCATCTGTGACCATTACTTTCCTAGATCTCCCCACGAATTCCATTTTCCCTCTAAGGAAACTAGACTCTTTACTCAGATGTCAAAAGACATTCAGTTACCCACCCTAACACTGGATTCTTTTTTTTTTTTTTTTATCTTATACAATACAAATGCGTTTAGGAAGTTTTTGTAACTATTCTTAAACTTCATCAAGCTTCATTATTGTCGTATTGAAAGAAAGAGAATTACTTCTCAGAATTCATTATAGAATTAAAAAGATTTTTTTTTTTTTAATAAATGAAACATTCCAATTAAAGTATTTTTAAACTGTTGCTCAATTCTAAGTTTGAAAGCTGTGTTTATGTCTATATAAACTACTCAATAAAATGGTGCTTTGTCTTTCTTCTGAAGTTGTTTTATGAACAAACGAAGCAAAACTGATCATAAAATGATGAAGTAATTTCTAAAAGCAAAATTATTGAACAACCAATAATAACTTCAACTGAAATGGTTTCTAAAGGTTTTTAATTGCCCTAAATTTGTGAAAAACTACCCAGGAGATCAACAAATTCATATCAATGAACTGCATTATACTATTGAGAGAACCCTTGGCCTCAAGCCAGGGAGAACAAATAGAAAGGACCATTTTCACTTGGCTGCAAATTATCAAAAAGCTAAGAGAAAGCTATGGAGTTCAAGTGACATGTTTGTATGGTGGGAAAAAGATCAAATATTGATCGTCCAAGCTGAGGTAATTAGAGCGGTTGTCAAGGAGATGGGATGCATGTCGTTAGCCCTACAGAAATGCATCTTTGTTTTATATTGAGTGAATTAGCTGTTCAGCAGTTGGCAGTGATTTTTTCTTTTCTTTCTTTAAAAGGCTATCTATACATCATTCAGTAGCAACATATTCATGAAATTCAATTTAAAAAAATAAAAAATCAACAGATACAAGTACACTTTAAATGCTTGTTCTGAATACTGAAAGTTATTCTACATAGACTTCTATGGATATTTTGAAGAATGTTGTTGTAAAACATGCATCTTCCTGTGCTTCCAAGGTTTTTATCAGTGTAAAATTCCAGACTGTAAAGGTAGAGAGATGCACAGCATGGAACTGAGTGCCCGCTGTTTTATGAAAACTCTTCAGCCACACCCTAGGTAGTAAATCCTTGCAGATTAATGTCAGTCCACTGAGGATTGTAAGCTTGCACCACTACGGACACCACAGAGACCCATCTGCTGGTGCTGGTGCCTTTCATCCAGCAGCTAACTGCTGCTGCTCCTTGCGGCTCCACTTGTGCCACTGAGGCCACACAGCGGGCCTGCCTCTCCCAGGAACCTGAGCCCCGAAGGCCAGGGCTGACAGCAGCACCTTCTGCTGTGGCTCCCGCTGTGTCAGCGGCCAGCTGGGGTCACTGAGCAAATGAACATACTTCTAGAACACACCGTGTACTGATGTGCCTAGGCAGTCTTACCAGACTGCCCAGGAAGACACAGACCCAACTGCTAGCAGCTCCATCCCTGCATACTTCAGTCATAAAATCTACATCAGTGTCAGCAAGGAAAATTGTTACCAATCAGACATGCAATCTTCATGACAACTAGGAAAGCAGGGACTGCATGCATCACGTCTAGTCTCCTTTCACAATGGAGTGATGTTCTTAACGAACATTTTTACCTACTAGGCTAGTGGCCAAACAAAACTACTCAAAACCATGCAAAATCCAAAAATCAGTTCCCTAAATGATACAGTAAAGGTGAGATGCAAACGATCTCAATCCATGATTGTAACATCTCCCCAGCAAAAAAAAAGACCAGAAGTATAACCACTTTTCCACACACAGATGCTTGCAACGTGGCAAGGAATTTATCAGATGAAAATTGAACTGTCTTTGGAAGAACGCCATAGCCACGATGAACAAAGAAGAGTGAAAGGTCCTGCTAATCCTTCTGACTCCAAACCTGCCAAAGGGTTTAGCACTGAGTGGATGAGCTAGACACACTAATCAGACCCCAGACATTTTTACAGCTGGGAGGAATACTGCTACACTCAGCTTTTCATCAGATGTGCCACGGTGACCAAACAGAAAGAACCTTCAACAGTTGAGTCCTGCAAAGGGAAAAGACGCTTTTCTTTGTCCTGCAAGGAACCAGGACAAGCAGTCAAACAATTACCAGGTCCTTGCGTCTCCTTTGCTGATAACAAGTCACCTGATACCTAAGAACTCATACTTCCAGGTTGTCTTCAGTTGTCCACAGCTTTGTCAGACTTCCCATTTGGCCAAAATTTGCTTGTGCTAAGATAATAATATTTCCAGGAAATTTCAAGCAGAGAAAATGAAAGGAATGCATATATTAGCTCTGAATTTAATTCAGTTCTCCATCAGATGACACACATGGGAGGACAATGCTTAATTCTGATGTGCTGGTGAACAAACAAAAAAAAACCCACAAAAACCCAAATGATAGCTGCACAATGCAGCAATAGAAAACCTCAGCATATTTAAACATGTAATGCAAAAGTCTGCCTTTAGTGTGCTGCTATATGCCTAGTTTATTCCAGGTAATTCAATTTGAAGAACTACCTTTAAAACAAGGCAAGCCAGGTATTAGGGTTGCTGCTTTTTCACAAGCCTCTGCTCCTTTTTAAGAAAAACATTGCAAAACATCCTTTTTGCTTCCTTTGGTCATTTACTTTTCCCTACGCACAAGCTGATTCCTGGAATTCCCATTTGCTAGAATAGGAACTCACTGTAAGCACTCAGTCTGAATACTACCCTTCTTATGAAAGACAAGCTAAAGAAAAAAACTGAGCCCGGTACAATATTCCATTAGTCTAGATGCCACAGGGCTCCATAAATGGCAACACTCTAGAAAGACTAAGCCCTCAGTCTGAAGGACTAGCAGCCATCAGGCTGTATATTCTCTCTGAAATACTTCAATATCTCTTTCACATTCGCATTCCTGTGATATCCAAACTGCCATTAGAATTTGGCTGAAAACACAATGATATCCAAGTTAAAACTGTCCTTCAGATTATGAAAAATTCCCCAGAAGAACAAGTTCTTGTTCAAACCACTACAGGTCCTCATTCACTTCCTGCATACAGAAAGAAAAAATGTATTTCTCATTTGTCATTAGGGTAAGATTTCTCCAGTTCCTCTTAACTGAGCCCAAAATTTGATGCACCACTAGAACTGAAAGAAAAACAACCCAAAAGACAAAGCAAACTACTGACCATAAAACCACTGAATGCAGCTCTGATACTCTACTTAGTTATACCACGTACTTGGCCAGCATTTGTCATATAAAACAGCACAATAACTCACAGCAGCCTTGTCCTGCTCACCTTCTCAGATATTATTTTTATGCAGCATACTATAAGGTGATAGTTATCAAAAAAAAAAAAAATAAAAAAAAAGTATGTTTTCCAACAGGTGCCATGTAGTGTAGAAGAGCCATACGAATCCAAAGAAAATGGCATGGGTACTGTTACTTAAACGTTCAAAGATGTTGAATTATTAATATAAGTAACTGCATATTTACTATATTGCCATCTTGACCAGTAATCATACTATAGTTGTCACAATACATTGGTAAGATACATGACTTGAAATATCTTCAGTTAGCGTGTTTGTTTACTTGCCTAATCCAAAACCTGATCATGTTTACTTATTAGTGCAGCTAAGAGTTTCAGTTGCACTGTAAATACCACACGCTGTGCTTGGCATAGCCAGGCCTTCAGATCTGCATAGTGTTTCTGTTTCAGTACCAATACAGAAATTATGATTCCTCCTACAACACAAGCCAATTTTTGGCCAACAAAAATGTTATTTCAATAACAAGCAGCATTCTTTCTTACTATGGGCACATGGCAGTTGGCTTCTGAGTAGGAACAAGTCCTGCTTGCGGTAGGAGGCCTTTAGTCTTATGTATTAAAAACCGCATCAAGCTCACACAAATCTCCCCAAAACTCAATGTGCTTAATAGCAAGGACAGTTCAACAGCTGCAGAACAAATCATAAGATGGCACGCACTGCCCTTTAGTGGTTGTAGAAATCCTCACCTGTGAAGTACACAACTGCTAGTTTATTTCGAGGAGGAGCATACCTTATTTTACTCTGTTGTAAAAATCCCCATGTGTTTCCCCCAAAGCTAAAGTAACAGTAGCCTTCACATCTCAACAGCATGACAACTATTAGTCTCACTTCAACACAACAAATGCTTCAACAGAAAAGGAGTTTTGTGGGATATGTAGTCTAAACGCGCCATGGTTTCTGACCGATCATGCTACAGAGTAAGGTTAGAAAGAGCAAGCTTAAGAAGACAGCAAAAGAGAAAAGATGAAATTGAAGAGAAGATCATATGCCTGGTTCATCTCTGGAACACTGGACACTCTCTTAACGGTTTTCAAAATAGAACCTAAGCTGGGCTGGCACGTAGCAGACAAACTGCTTTTGGAACAAGTCTTGGTGACCATCAGTATTACTAGACACAAATAGCTTTGAATACTGAACCCTTAAACTTCCCTTCTGATTTATCAAAAGCTTCATCTAGGTAACTCCACATTTGTTTTCCCTCTCACACCCCTAGTAGGCCACTGATAATCTGCCATCTGACTTTAGCAGAATACATAATGCTTCCATGTTCTTTTACAGTTACTTGTGTTGTTCACAGTCTCAGGACTGCAGTTATTGCAGAAAACAGCAGCAATAACTTCTGAGGATCTGATCTGTATTGACTGTCTACAGGCCAATGGTAAAAATGGCATGCACTGAGAACCCTGCTGCAAGTGCAGGAGATGTCCTTCCAGAAAATGAGCAACCAAGTAATAAAAAAAGCCTTCAAATTTGTCCCACATCCTGTCTGTGATTGGAATGCTAGAATATGTTTTCATTCCATTGTGTGTGTTGTTTTTTTTTTNCATTCTGTATTACCACAGTACCTTTTCTAAGCAACTAATGCTACCAACTTGCAAGGCAGTTTTATGGTCTTTTTCTCAAAACATACAGCTCTCATCTTAAAAAGAAAAAAATAGATTTTTAGTAAGCTTCAATTATCTCTATTTGTTGTTTGTTTAAAAACAGCAACAACCAAAAAAAAAAAAACCCACAACCAGCAACCCTCTGGATGTTACAGAGAAAGGATTGGGACTTATTAACAGCCTAGTCTTTTTCAAAGATGGAATGGAGTTTGGTTGCTTTTTCCTCATCCATCTTCAAAAAAGATAATTAGGAGCAGCAGCACAGTGGGAAGTGGAACAATCCTCACGCATTAACAGGCCATTGACCTGTAGATAAGGTAAGGAGACAAAATGGCATGGCTAATTGGTCTTTAAAACATGCATCTTGAAAACCTTTATTACTTAAAATAGATGTCTGCACTTTAAAAGAATGTTACATATTCTGTTATTTTGACTGTTTTTCAGAGGTGGCATAGCAAGGCTGGACTGATTCTGTTTGAACTCCACAAAACCCCACATTCACTGCATCCTGCTGGGTAAGGCACTTAGGAAACAGAGGCAGTCAGCTGGGAATACCAGGCAGGTCTTTGGCAGAACTTGGTTAACGAATCTGGGCCATGAAGTCCAGTGGAGAACTTGGAGCATCTAAAGAATATCGAGGAGTTAAAATTTTATAAGCTTTAAGTTATTATGGGCTGCTTTCCAAAATGAATGATTTCCAATACTTGAGACTGCACACCAGATTTCATTTCTGGCTCTGTCTCACAATACTGTAATAGTTTAATTCCATTGAACTAGAGATTCTCATCTCTAGTTCAAGAGCTAGAACAATAGAAGTGTTTTTATAAATTGCAGCAAAATTAATTTCAAATTAATGAGAGATAGCAAAATCAATAGTCTCACAGCAACTCTGTATCTGAGTTGGCTTTTTGCAAGTTCTGTTGGCTGCTGGAGAAAAACAAAACAAAACAAAACCAAACAGCATTGGCAAAAGATGTTGTTTGTGGTTTCATTTATTTATTTATTTTTAACATATTGTATAGGACTATGATATTTAGTTTTTTTTATCTAAGAGTTAAGGCTAGTTGTTAAGCTAGCAGCAACTGAAGCTTGCATTGATTTTTTCTTAGAGTAGTTTGAAGTCTGGGAATACCAAATGTGACCTCTAGAATAAATGAACCCTGAAATAAAAATGAATGTTTTTTTCTCATGTCTGTAAAAATGATTTTTAAAAACTGCAATCACATTTCTATTACAAAGTATTTTTTTTTTTTTTTTAACTGCAAGACTAAAAAATGTTAACTATACAGTGCAAGTATAAGCCTGGTATCTTCAAAAACATGAAGACTGTGAGGGATTCCAGCCAGAACACAAAGAAACATGTAAGTACGCATATGCGTATAGTACCACAATACCCCTTCTTACATTGCTCATATCTCCTGAATATGACATCTGTCATACCATCATCTCCTCTTTATTCAACGAACAGTCTTGGTGTTGGGACGACAAAGCAAAATTTCAATTCTTAATATCTTTACGTATAATTTGATTAATACAGAACATGTTGTTGGTAGACACTCCCAATTTCTTCAGAAATATAATTCATAGTGTCCTTTCTGAGCACACCACAACCATAACAGGGATAGATGGGACCCATGGGTACATCAGATATAGAGCTGCTTCTGAATACAAATGGAAGTACTTGGCTGGAGCAGCTCTCCCTGGGGCAAATTGTCAACAACAAGCCAGATAATCCTAATACTTGTGCTTATAACAGAAGCTTGGAAGATTTCACAACCATTACTGAATTAAACAAAATAACAATATTCCAAGCCAAGTTTCTGCAAAAATTCTGATGGCACAACCAGGAATGCAAGCCTTTGCCATGGCTCTAGACTCAGCATCTTCATCTTGAATGAATCTTTCCATCTTTACCTCCCTTGCTTCTAACACTCATGGCTAGAGCAGCTGCATTTTGGAATTCAGAGGAGAATCACATTAATTCCTTGTTTCCATCTTTGTCACCTTCCTCATCTTCCCCACACGCTCTCAGTGAGTATTTACTCCCACTGCTCACACCAGTCTCTATGAGAACGTCATACAGTGGAATAATCCTTTTTGGTACAAGTGGGTCCTAAACTTTACTGTTACAATGTAAAAGCCATTCTGAAGAGGAAATGTGTTTTATTTACATTTTTTAGAGCTCTCTTCTCAAATATCATAATGGGATTGTGGAAAATGAAGTACTTTATGAAATAATTTTGAAGATTCAAGTTTAGGACTATAGAGCTGGCTTATATTTCTAGCCCTCACTGTTCCAGTGATAACATGGAAAACAATAATTATTAAACAATGCAACAGTTATATCCTGAGATAGCAAAGAGACTTGACCACCAGCTCTGCTCAGAAAGCTTCCATTTTTATAAAAACATCTTGTTAAATCTGCAGTCAAAAAAAACTGAAATATCACTGCAGCAGGCAATGTCATTCTTGATCCTTTCAGATGAAAAACCAAGAGAGTGTTCTTGAATTTCAAGACAGAATGTAAAATGAATACTATTCTTGTTCACTTTTGAAGGGTTTATTCAGAATAATAAAAAAAACTGATTTTCTATTTGCTTATTAAGTGACATGAACACAGCACTTCTATTCTAGAAGAGGAATGTTCAAGTAAGCAAATAACGAAGTTTAGTAATTAAACAGAAGTTTAATCCATCCAAATAGTTCATGATAATTTATAAATGGAACAAAGCAAACAAAAATTCTTTTACACTGCGGGACTGCTACATGCCTTAGCTTCCCTGAGCAATCAGTCCAAACAGGGCCATGCCTAGAAAGCCCTTTCTCTCCTGTTATGCTGGAAGAACTAAAACAACTCAGATGGACAAGCCATCAAAATGAAACCCAAATCAAAGCCTCCAGGATCGCTGGGATGTTGTTAGAATTCAAAAAGGAGAGCTAATAAACTCTTCTGCTTAAGCCAGCATTTTTCATAAGCCTAAGAGTTTACTCATAGGCTAAACTTTTTAATGGTGAGGTAAAGAGATAACAGCAGAAGTAAAGGTGGGTGAAACATCTTCAAGTGTGAAGACATTTTCTGATCTCTATTTTACAAAATGAGACCAAAGATATTAAGTGGAAATGACTGAAGAACTTGTATCGAAAATGCGTTGAATAAGAATGAAACTGCTTGCTCTTCTTCGAAAACTCAATAGAAAAAAATAAAATAGAAAGGACCAGATTTATTTATTTAATTAGTGGGCACTCAAGTCTTTGCCTCTGGAGGACAAAGACTTAAATTTATAGCTCCAAGAAACTGCAGCTTTTTCAGTTGCAGTTTAGTAGCTTAAGCCACTAAACCAGTTCCTTATGTGCAGAACAATAATGGTCTGAATTGGCTGAAGTCAAATAAGAGTTTGTCCAACTTTCAGTGGGGCGGAAATACACTGTAAGGTACATTTTGTACAACCACTTAATACCGAAATAAACTCGACTAAGATTTAATCTATTCTCCTAAGGAACTACACATAAACAGATAACATTTTCCCAAACATGTCAGCATTACATTTTCCTATCAATTTGATACACTCTAAATTGCAGAAATAATATACTAACACACTAACGAAAAAACAGTATTATCTACCACTGCTAAAAATGTGCTGCTGTGTCTGAATGCATCTTAACCCGAAAATATACAGAAGTATTCTCAGCACAGGATCTTCTCATACAAATACATGAAGAAGGTGGGAAATCTTCCCCACACACTCTCCCAACCACAAGTTTCATTTATTCTTAGACTGAGTGAAAGGAGCAGGTTACAATGACACAGTTAACAATTCATTTTACTCAATTTAATGCTAATTACTCTGCAATCACCACTTATTTACAAACATGTAAATGCTAGTTTTAGTTACAGAATTAATCATAAAACACGTAAGGTATTTAATATTGTAATTAAGTATAGATTTATTAATGACACATAACACTTGTAACTAATTAATGCACACAGTTAATCATTAAGTATCTTGCTAAGTGCTTATTAGGGTGTCTCTGTCTGTGGACAGCTGATTTTTCCCTTTGTCATCTGCCTGATATCTTTACATTTCAAGAAAACAAGGAACAGAGAGGAAGTAAGATCTTTGGGTAAATTATTCTGTGTCATGAGTATTCCGCTTTCATTGTTCTACTGCTTCTCAATCAGAAAACAACCCAACAGCTCCTGTCCTGGAAT
Organism: Alectura lathami; assembly: GCA_013399715.1. Lineage (NCBI taxonomy): Eukaryota > Metazoa > Chordata > Aves > Galliformes > Megapodiidae > Alectura > Alectura lathami. Next base: position 122,101 of record VXAV01001861.1, read on the forward strand.
GCTTAGCCATCTAATAATTTAAAGTCTCAAAAGCAGGAAGTTCTGCCAGATCCAGATAACTTGTACTTGGTTTTAGAATACACGGGTTTTTTTGGTTGCTCTGTTTTGTTTTGTTTTTAAGCAGTATTTGCATATAAAAGTGGTTATTTCTTAATGAGCAAGCCTTTTATTAAGGAAATTTCCCCTACACAGGAAATGTGCACTAGCTCAAGAAACCCCAAGCCTGCAACTCACCTATACTTGACACGCAGAGGATTTAGGGGGGTTGTACATCCTATGCACAAGGGTCGCTGTTTCTTATTAATAGAGTTTATTATTTATTCACATTGCAGCAATGTTCGAATTCCCTGATGTAGATCACAACACCATTATAGTACAGGGGATCTACAAAGACCGACTTGATTCCCATTCCAAACCACTAAACTTTAGAAAAAAGAACAAGCGCGTTAGATATCAAGTACAAGCAGAGTAAGATCATCATGAACATCCTGTGCATTACCTGCTACTTTTATACCCTCCCAAAATTCACTATTGCCTTCTCATTTCTTCCTCAGAAACCATAAATACCTGTTGAAAATTATGTCTTTTTTTTTCCATTTCATATTTTAGACATACGTGCAAGAAAAAAAAAATTAAAACAGAGAAAAAATAAAGAAACATACTCCACCAAATCAGAAAAACCCTTCACAGACTGCCCATGGATAGCTGTGCAACTCTCCCACAGAACTTAGTGGCTCGAGCTACCTCCTCCTGCTCATGCAGGAGTGATGCATGGTTTCATATCTGCTGTGCTCAGGGTTTGGAACTATGGAGCTAGCCAGCAGTCATTCCTGGTGGCTTCTGAACATACATATGGTCCCAAAGAGCATTCTTCTGCCTTGCCCTTACGGGAGATGGCACTAGCCCCACTGCACACCCTCCTCCCTGTGAGCTGTCAAGGGGTTATACTTCCTCATTATACATATATATTTAACTGGTTTGTAAGTGTCAACTTCATCACCATGAGTATTTTCAGTGTGATTCATATTTTAAGCTGAAGTCTTTATTGTTCACTCCCTCATTTTCTCCACTCCCGTCTGATGTCTTTCTGTAAGTCTCCTCTTTCTGCATTATTACATAATTGGTGAACCAATTGCTGGTAGACCAGCTGGTAGACCAGCATAAATGGCTAGACACAGACAAAAAGTTCAAGGCTCAGGAGAACAAAAAAAAACGAAAACATATACACAGGTATTTCCATTGCCTCTGAAACCTGAACATATGACAGAACTTTGTCCAAACAAGTTTACTGTAATAATAATGAAATTAGCAAGCGCCTCACGAGTTGATTAGGGGAGTCTTCATTAATTTTTTTTTTTGTTTTTTATAATAACAGGTAGAAATTTAGAACAAATGAATCGCATACACTTTACCAACTGCAGAAAACACAATTCTACCCTACTAAGATAATTTTATCTCATGCATAAAATGAATACTTCTGTAAAGATTCCAAAAATTCCAGTCACACCAGTGATATGTTTTATCAGAGAGCTAAATGCGAGGTGGCTGCTTAGAATGTTTAGGTATGCAGGTTTTGTTTTTAGTTCCCCATATGTGTATGTATACATACACAGTATGGTACATACATAATTTTTTTAATACTTTATTGTAAAGAGACCTTCCACTACTGCAAATGCAGGAGCAAATCATAGTGATACGAATGTGTAATTTATATGACGGCAGCTACATGGTTGATGTCCAGAGCATCTGAAATCAAAACACCAAATCACTCATGAGCACATGCATGTCATTATCTTACAAGAAATAGTATGCTGCTTTTCTACTTCTGAAGATATTCAAATTGCAATCCACCAATGTAAAATTTTACTGGAAAATAATCATGCTGCTTTCTCAGTGCAAGGGAAACTAGGAACATGACCATCTACCTATAGATATATACATATTTAAACACATGATGTGCAAAGGCTAACAGATGGCTAAAATGATTGTGTTCGAATTGTCCAGAAAATTTTGCCTTGACCTGAGACCCTGAATAAATAAATACATGCTCATCTCCCCCTTAGAAAACAGGGCTCAACTGGATTGAGAACAGCGTTCTGAACTCACTAGTACACAAACACGTGTACAGTAATAATGGCACTGCAGATACAGAGTTAAAACTTTGTAGTAGAAATCAGCGAGTCTGTGAAGCATTAAAGAGAAAAAAAATATATACTGTATGCTTGTGGGACTAGCACACCAATTGCTG
>VXAV01001861.1:124420-152428 GCA_013399715.1 Alectura lathami
GTAACAGACACTCATCCAAAATCTTTGCCATGCCCACATGATTTGGCATCCCTGAATTGAGACAGGTCAATAAATGAAACAGAATTACATGGTTGATGGTCAAAGATATTAAGACTGACAAAAATGTCAACCCCAGCAAGTAACAGCTTTGCACATACAGAAAATTCTACCCCAGAAACACACTTCAAAACACATCTTACTTTTTTTTTGGGGATATTTTCTCACTTTGAACTATTATTGATATTTTTCTCTCAAAACAACATGGGCAGATGCTCAGTTTTTAACATGTATTCTTGCAATTTTTTATTTAAATGAGTCTAGGACACCCCCAAATAATTTTTAATTCAATAACAATTGTGGTACAATGAAAGAAAGACGGTACTACTAATACAGAAAGTTTTTTGCATAACCCAATCTGTGTGATATGTTGCTGTTTGAATGAAACATCTGAAGTTCATTTTAGATTTTAGCTTTCTTGTGCTAAAGATTTTTCCAATCATCTTCTTTTGGCAAGAGCTGATCGGCAATATATACTTCTTGAATTAGTGCTACTAATTATACTTACTCTGCAAAAATAGATATTCCATTCCTGTTGAAGCTCTTTTGATGAAATAATGGGGCTCACATAAGGGACAGTTTGCAATCCTCCACTTTTTCTTATGTAAGCTATTGGTTTGCATTTTGCCACAACTGCTGAGCATCAGGTGTTCGTATACATACTGTGCTGCCAGAACTTGTCCTTTCCACAGCTCTCATAGCAGATTACTACTCCTACCAAATTCACAGGTTAAAATGGCAACTGGATTCTTTCTTTTTTCCACCAGTCTCACAGAGTCCTTCTGCAATTTTTTTTTTTGTAGCTGGTCTTCATCTTTGATTACCAACCTAAGAATCTTGCCATTACCGGCAAACTTGTCACCACACTGCACAACTCCTTTTCCAGGATACTAATGGATATGTTAAGGGCAGACGCTTCTCCCAAGTGCACTGTATTTAGCCATACATTCATTAACTCTAGGCTATTAAAGTCTCTACTAAATTTGCCTGTTAAAATCCTCAAGCTTGCATGCCTGTAATTCCCTAGAAACCTCAGGGATTGCTTAAACAACAAGATTATCTCTAATCTTAAAATAAGATAAAATAAATGTTTAAATACATGTTGGGGAAAATATTAATTTAGAGATTCCTTTGTGTATGATTAGAATCCTCAGACAATTTTTTTTTTTTTTTTTTTTTAAACAAACATAGCTCTCTTTTCAAGGAAAGGAAATGATGATGATGTTTATGTCTTGGCTTTATCTAAAGTGGTAATGGATACAGTTGCCAATCAAACCAATAGAAAGCATTCTTGTACCTTATTTTCCTTTGAAATGTTCTGCCCCCCAAAAGTATTTTTTTTTCTTTAAATTAACTACGCTTATGACTAAATGAATACAAACATGCACTCCAGATGTGAACTGAGTCACGTAGGCTTATTCTATATCAGCACTCAGGAAGGGAACAATCTACCTCTGTTCTTCAGCTACCACACTACATACTGAGCTTGTGTTTTCTGGCAGAAGGATGAAATACAATTGCATCACCTCTCATTGCCACAAAGCTACAGCCTGAAGGCATGTGGTATTTATTAAATGCAGACAAAACTACTGAGGAAGTCAGAAGCAAATGTATCTGACCAGGATAACGTTTATCAATTATAAATACTTAAGGAAAAAGATCTAATGGCTTATTTAACAAGTGTTCTGTAAAGGGTTCAGTAGTTGTTAGGCCTTTTTCAACCAATATTCCCTTACTCAAAGACAAGGTATTTGTTGCTTCTAAAACGTTCCCAGCAGTTCCATGCTACTCATGATCATCCCTGGCTGAGCATACAGGAGTGACCCAGCTGTGCTAGTTCTTTGCTGCAGTGTAAGCATCTACCTGCTTCCCTGTGTCTAACTGGGTGAGATGTTCTGTGTGCAGCAACTATTACCACAGGCCTTTTATTCCTCTAAAGTTCTCAGGTGGAGGCTCTTGCAGTCTAATTTTACAGATGTTTTGTGTTAGTCACATTTGCAATTACCCAGGTTATGCCCACCTCCCATTACTCCTCATTACATTATTATAATTGAGAATTGACTAATTGAAACCATAGGTGCATTTTAGAGCAAGACATACTTTTCCTGTAATAATACGCAACCCCGGCTTCCTTCCTCCAAGGAAACCATAGGAAATTCACAGCCATTACTCTTCAGTAGAAAGCTTTTGAATACTGATGATATGCAACAAATCAGAAGTAGACTCAATGGCCTGATAATAGAGAAACCATGACTTTCGTCCTCTTCAAGTCCATGTTTCCCAAAATATTGGAAGACAAAATTAACAAACAGACTTGACACAATAGGCTCAGGAAGGCGTAAAACAGGAGATGCACTGGAGAAGGGACATCTACCTTCGCACCTCAAGTAATTCTTCGCTCTCCCAGGGTTGCAGGAGAGCACTTCAACATATGCCAGAGCAGTGCTAATTGCTGCTCTAATGCATGGTGCTTACCTTCTTTCAACAGCTGTTCTACAGCACAGAAAACAGAGTTGAAAGTGCTCCGTCCTTCCAGGCCCCAGGTGCTGCCATCCCTTCCCCCAACAGACTTCCAGGCTGTGGCTGGGGAAAACCATGGGGGGGAACTGGCTCAAGGGGCTTGTTACACCACCTTTGAAGCTGAAGAGCTACCACAGAAGGTTGCACCACAAATCTGCCTAGCATGAATAAAGGCAATTCTCCTTTTTTAAGTAATTTTCTTTTTCTTTTTTTTTTTTCCCCCCAAATCTCATTATGCCAAACAAAAAAGTAAAAAATAATATGCATTCATTTAGGTGTATATACCACTTCTCACCTGACTACTACAACACTACCTACCCACACTTAAATATCAAGACCTATTTTAAAAAAATAAACAGGATATTAATGCCTTGGAAGTCCAAAAATAGTAACATATAAGCATAATGGTATTAAGAGTGGAGTTATTAAATGTGCTTCACATATACCCTTTTTTTTCTTTCCTTATTACAAAAGTAAATGTGACATAGAAAGAGTTAGGCCATGAAACCTTGCGTGCTTTTACCATCAGTAGTGTTAGGGCAAGTAACTTTACCTTCCCAGTTGCTCATAGCATATCACATCTCTATACCACCACCTGTCTTATGGGAGAACTTATTTTTGGGAGATTGGGTAAAAAATAATCAAGACTTTTTTTTCCTTTCCTGCACCTAGCTCAGGCCCTTCCTTCAGCTCAGCGCACAGCCCTCACATGGGCAGAGCAAGTGAGCACTCAGGGTAAGGGCAGGGAGGGGATGCTCGTGTACTCTGCCTGCACAAACACCCTTGACTGAAATTTCCGCAGTTATAGAAATCTGACAACATCGCTGGGAGTTATGTTTAAGCCTGCACTGTCTGCCATGGAAGCATAGTAAGCACTGTTTTAAAATCGTGAATTTGCATATAATTACACAACCATGCTGAAACATGCAACAGTTTTTTTTTCCCAAATGGCAAACAATACTCAGGGCAGAATTCATAGCTTACAGCCTGAACTTGTACGAGTGTTAGCACAGACATTGTTCCAGAACCAACCCCTGCAGGTGGCTGGTGACAGGGACAGGACGCAGGTACGCATGGCCCTGCTGGCCCTCCTTCCACGGCCCTGCTGGCCCTCCTTCCGGCTTGCGTCAGGATGCTGCCGCTCCCTGCGGCCAGCGGCCTTGTGGGCCCAGCAGCCCAAGAACAAGGCCAGCTGCCCTGGCAACACCCAGCCCCTCACACCAGCAGGCGCCTTGCCTCTGCTGGAAATGGTGCTGACTCTGAACTACATTTCCCTCTGTGCCGGTTTCTTAACAGGGTTTCTTTCAAGCAAAGTCGCTCTCGGGGACTCCTGCAGCCCTGAGCTTTCATGACTTCTCTGCCCCATACAATCCTCGTTTTCTATGCTGGAGGAACCATTTGTTCCACTCATCCTGCTGGGAAGACACCTTTGGCACATCCCTCCCTGCAGGCCGGACAGGGTCGGGCTTCCAGCCCCCTGAGGTGAACAAAGCACAGGCAGTGTCACCCAGGAGGCAGGGGGAACTGTACCCTGCTCTTCGCAACACATTCACTGCATGGGAAGTAAAAATCACTGTTCTGTCAGCATACGCAAGAGAAGTGAACAAAGCTTATCCCTTCCTCTGAAGGGTCAGCAAACAAATAAGGAGACGCATGTTCTTTTGGGGAGCTGACAACCAAATGCAGGCACTGGAACTGGGGTGAGGAGGAGGAAGGATGGAATCAGATATTTGTGTGTATAGTTTGTACAGGTAAGCACCTGGGATATAGTCAAAGGCTTAAGGTGGCAGTAATTTTTATGGACTAGTTTATCCTCAAAGTGTCTCTTTTACAATTTATGTACCAACGAAATCTTAAACACTCTAGCACAGAGTATTACCAGTAAGGAGCAAGGTATAAAATACTACACTTCTCCACTTAGCTATAGTATCTGAGTGCTACCACATTATGTACTTTGGAGCATCCTCAAAAAGACAGATCAGATTAACTGCCAGCACAGGTGAAAATGAAGCCATACAGAAAACAGCAGCTCTAACCAGACCTCTGAAACTGTTTTCTAATTCTGTGATTAGCACTCTCATGTACTTGTGAAATAGTTGCCCACTATATTATCATTTTCCAACTACTTCTTCCTGTTCCCTCAGGTAATGGTAGCTTTCCAGATAAATTAACTTATAATATGTTATGGGAACATTGTTATTTCGGGTCAACATTTCCAAAATGAACTCATTGTCTCCATGAAGCAAAGAAATATTATAATCCATTAATATCTCTTTCAACAAAAAGGATGAAATCTTCCCCTGGTTAGGCTGATAAACACTTTGGTGTCAAAACTAAGCCTCTTTATCATGATAACCCAGAGTAATGGTCTGCTGCTCTAGGCACTTTATCTACTTTACAGATGAAAAATCAGTTCTACTTTCATGGAATTAGATTAATGCCATAACAGGAAATACTTCTGGGGCTGAACTTGCTTCATGCCTTCAAAGCTGGCTGTAAATTTAAAATACTTCCTGAACTCAAAAGATAAGACAGGAGAGAAGGAAAAAGAAAAACAGTGGAGTGACCCTCTTTCTAAAGAAAAATATTGCTTCCTGAAAAAGCTGTCGAAAGCTACTTGCTAAGGGCATTGTGCTCCAAAAGGCCCAGGGCAAGTCTGGTTTATTCGAACATGAGGATTCTGGGTATATATCAGACACTTCCCATAAATCTGTTTCTTCCATAATCCTCTCTGATAAACTTTTCTCAGTCATCTTACTTGGCAAAAGCCAAAGTAATAACTTTCTCAGCTTTTAGCAAATACAAAACAGCTTGCTATTTTATGTACAATATTTTTCAAGGATTAGTTTTGCAAACTTTGAAAAATGCTGACCCCAGGCCTTAAAATTGAATTTCTACTCTGCAAATGGACAAGCAGCAAATTCACTAATGCCTTTATATATAAATAGTTTTACAATAAAAGATGTAAGGCATTCTCGAGTGTAATTTCACATTTATAACAACAGAACCTCTCTGAAGTACAATACAAAACATTACTATAAAGGCAGACTTTAGGAAATTCTTTGGCAAGTTTGCCTGAACAGGGAAGACTTTCCAAATTATCTTCTTCTGTCACACAGTGTTAAGGAGCCACTACTTTTTCTTAAACATGGCAGACACTTAAATACATGTCATGTTACATCACAAAAAATTCAGGATTGACTATCCTAGTAAATCGTACAAGTACTGAATAGCAATAAAATTTAAATAATCAGAACCTTCACTCAGAGAACCTGAGGAAGATAATAATATATGTGATTTCCATCCATTTGCCTCTGAAGAGTGGCTCTGAATAGGTCAGCATTTGTGTCTATTTGGGCCAACACTTTCATGGCTTGTGTAACCCTTTTTGCCTTTCATTTAGAACGTTCCTGCTGCTGGAGGAAAAAAGCACTTCTGTCTTGCTTTCCTGTTCAGACTTCACCCCTGTAATACTGCTAACGTAAAGACGCACGGGTTTAAGTGCTCATTCCTGTGCCCAGGCATTCTTCACTTGATCATGAAGCAACACTTACTTGGAAAGAGTAAATAGGAAAGGAAGTTTACTGAACAGCACAAACATCTAAAGCCAGCAGAAAGGGATGGTCAGCTATCTGCTTATAAGAGTTTCATGCTCACTGCCATGAGCTGCATGCTATTTCTGAACGTGAATGCTATGTCCAGGCTTAAAGAGCCCATCCACAAATCACCAGCCTTGAAAGATCTTGTCATATCCACAAGGTGCAGCTCTATACTCTACTCACCTCTAAGCACCAATTTAATCAGTAGGAATAACTAGAGGTTTGCTAAAGACAAGTGTGAGGTGAGAGGATGCTGCGAGAAAGGCATGTAAGTAATGCAACCAAGTGAATTTTGTAAAGCATACATTCACACCTTTTATTTTTTTTTTTGTGAGAGATAGATAGGTCAGTTTGAAGATGAAACATGTACACAGTTGTTTAACTGTTCAAGAAGACTGGAACAGTCACTTTTCCTGGCTTACAGATTTTTTACTGAAGTCTTCACAAATAACAGTTTGGTATATTATCCTACTAGATCTTTCAATAGTAGGAGACTGCACACCAAAGTGAACCACAGCAGTTATCTACCATCTAGACAGCAATTCCATCTTTGACCTTATGGTACGCACAGAATCCAGGAAACAGGAAGACACAGGAAAAAAAACTCAAACAGTTTCAAAACATGGCATAATCTACTCGTACTAAGATCTCCTCACTATTAATTGTACCTTAAGTGCCACTTATTTCTCCCACATATGAAATCCATTCATAATAGGCAGCTCTTAAGAGATTTTTTTTTTTGGAAAAACTGTGATTATGCTGTGTCCATGCTTTTTTTGTTCACAAGTCTTCCAGATTAAGCACATTTTCTGGAACAACTTACAGTATGGCAGAAACATACTGCAATTCAGGAATCAACAAGCTTAGCACCAGTGAAATGCTGTATTCCAGACTAGTCGTACTCACAAAATGCTGATCTGCACTACAATTCATTGCCTATCTGGAGCCTTCAACTACAGCACGAAAAAGGAGAAATGCAAAAGACACAGAACAGCATTTTGGTCATTCCATGTTTTCCCATTTTTTTCCACAACCTAAATAGGAAACATACTATAATTGGCATGTAAAAAGGATATTTATAAGCACTTAAGGTAAGAAATTGACATTGAACAAAAAGTAATGTCAATGAGCTGAAAAAAAGTACTCATTAATGTGACTAAAGATTAAAAGTAATTACAGCATTTTTCAAAATACTTCAGACTTCAGGTAAACCGGTAACACAGCAAATAGCATATAGCATCTATTATCAAGACATGCAGATCTTCTACCAGGAGGTAAAGAGTGTATGATACAAGCTATCTTTTCCCTTGAATATGGCATGAAAACCACATATTTATATATTCTTTGGAACAGGATTATTAACTGTCACCACAAGTCTCTATTAAATTAGTTTGAGAACTAGAGAAATAATCATTCTCTGTAAACTCCAGAGAAACTATATTCCACTTTCTCTATACATGGGCTTGGTATTTATTTTCTTCTTTTTGTTTTGGATTACTTAACTGAGTTTGAAGTGCTAAAAAGTTTTCGATTTTCTCAGCATTTCTTGACATTTTACTTGTCATAAAATGCCCCCCCCCCTTTTTTCTAAATCAATTCTTGATAGTGTATTAAAAGTTATCTTGAAGCATTATTAGGGCCGAGGCTTCATTCAGTCTAGCTGCTTGACAACATCCTTTACCAAGGGACTCATACACATGTGCCTATGTGTGCACACATTCAGTTCAGTAACATCAGCCATTCCTTGCTTTGCAACATCTTTCCCCTCTTTTATGAGACTAAAGATGCTTGCTTACTTTATAATTTCCAACAAAACTACTGGGAGAAGGAATTTTTAACTAGAGGCAGTTAATGTTCAGTTAACAAAGTGTTATATGAGCTACACCTCAACAAGGAATGATGTGGGACTTCTGGATATAATGAAAATAACCTAACCAGAATGCAACAATGGCTTTAGTTCTTTCGACCCACTGCAATATTTTAACTTTTCAGCAGCCCTCTCACAACAAACACTTCTTAAACTAAAACAGGCTTTTTTATTATTATTATTAGCTTTTATTTTTATTGTTTTTGAGGAAAGGATTTGTTTTGTGTTTTGTTTGATGAAAGATGTTGCACTTGAGACCTTGCATTTAGTTCTACAAATGTTAGCTTCAGCATTGGGTTGCTGACGAGCAGAGCTCCTACAATGTACTGCCATGGCGTTTTGAGACACTGGTGTGGCACACCAGCACTTCTGAAGCCTGAAGTTTCCACCAAATTCTCTACAAAGTTGCAAATAGCTTTGCATTCCATCTCAACTCCAAGGCTTTCTTGCATCCCCAGATGTGTGTCAGTTTTCCCTTTCTTTCCCCAGCACAGACATTGATCTTGCTGTACGCTGAACACCACACACGAAAAATACTGAGAGGATACAAGCCACATAAATGCACTTGCATGAAGAACCATTTGGATCTTCTGTATGAAAAACATGAATGAAAAATACTGAAATGCCAAAAGGCACATTTCAGGGATCCATTCATTTGTTTTCATCAGAGTTAAAAGCATCATTAAGAAAGAATTAAGCTCCTTTGTGAAATGGATTCATCATGCAGAAACTTCAGTGGGAGACTTTAGCCTTATCAATTATTCACATGTGAAGGAAATTTCTATAAATTCACATTGCTCCTGTCAGAATGTTGTTGTATTTGAGTGTGTTTAATGAAATGTTGCCTTCTTCCACCTACACTCACTACAAATACAGCAAACATTATTGTTTTTTCATAAAAAACAGCCAAACAAAAAACAGCCACAGACACAATGCTCTCCCTAAACTCCAAACCCTCAATTTAACAGAGAGGCATTTCAAGAAGAAGCTCTATCTTTTACTTCTTGAATCTTTCACTGGGAAGTTTATTACTTCAATTATTATAATATATCAAGTCTAGAGTAAGACAAGATCCATACGCAGAACGTGAGCACAACAGGCACCAGCTGTAACGCTCATTCATCTACTGGTGTCTGCATTGGTTACAAAAGGGGTGGAAGACTTCACTTGAATGAGCTCAAACAATCGTTTTCTGTCCCACATGGATACCACATCAATATTCACTTTTGTGAGAGACTAGTCTTCCAGAAAATATTTGTTTTAAAAGAAGAGAACTGGAATACTCAATTTGTTTGGTATATTTAAGAAGAAATTCTTCAGATTTTCCCCTGAGAACATATACTTGGTATTCATGAAAAGAATCTTTGTACTGAGAATAAGGATTCAAAGGAAAAAAAAAAAAAAAAGAAATTGAGATGGCAACAGTGCTACTGTTGACCATTAGACCTTTTCATGGAAACATATAGACATATATATATACACACATATATTTACACTACAGGTACTATTCTCTCATGCTATCAATTGTATCAATCGTTTTATTCCTTATGCCCTTATCCTCCCCAAAGATACTCCTCCTACCCCCCTCCCCTGTAATCTCTAATTCTCCATTACTAGAACATTTACATAATTCTACCAGGTCTTCTATTGCCACTCAAATGTGTAAAGAAAGCTTTTGTGTTTTAGTATCAGGGGCTCAGACTGGGAGCAAATGACACACTCTCATGCTTTACTTACTTGAGAAAAACTCATAGCTCAGCAGCTACAAAAAAGCAAACAAAGAGCCTACATCAAGTTCAGGAGATAATTCTGAACAAATTACAGTCATACCTCGTCATCTGAAATACAGTAGTCAGCTCTTGGGAACCAGACAGGTCACCGTGATTGCAGGTAGACAGCATATGAAAAGAGAGCAAGATGACTGGGATTGTACCACTTAGGGTAAGGATGCCACAAAGGTTTTCACATACGTGAAAACCAAGTTTTACCGGTAAGGCAAAGCGCTATGATGTTTAATATACAAGCAAAAGCAAGGAAGGATAAACCTAAGAAGAGAAACTAGAGATCTATGCATACATGCTGTACTGGGGCTTGTCTGCACTGGAGGGTAGTAACACAGAATGAACTCCCCAGTAATTTCTGGGAGGGCTGCCCTGGAGGCGTATCCACGTTTTCAGTGTGAAGCACACCCTGCAGCACAGCACCTACAGGGAGGTGGGCGTGCACAGCACTCATGTAACAGTAGAGCAGCTACCATGCTATGAACTCACAGTTTCACTTGGGCTCTTCCTCACTATTTTGTAGTTTCTTCAGGCAAGCCTGAAGACCCTAAGGCCTTTATTAACATTAACCCATTCCACTTCCAAAGTTAGACATGTTTCCTCACACCCTACCTGCCTAATGAGAACTGCCTGGCATTCTAAATTATCACCATTGCTTACTCCACGTCGAGCGCCTCATCTAACGTACCCTCTCTAGTGCAAAAACCTAGTTTCCTACACCAGGAAACAGAGAACTCAGTGCCTCACATAACAGGGGGACTACGGGACGCCAAATGAAACTACCAGGCAGCAAGATGATACTTCATACATGCACCACTGAAGTGGATGACTTGTTACACCAGGATGTCACAAATGCTAAATATTTTGAGAAGTTCAATGAATGATTATTCACATTAACTTGGAAAAACACACAAACCTCAAGAACTTGTGAACAACACACTACAACGTTGACCTGAGAAAGATCCTCAGCTACAGATCACTAAAAGCTGAGAGAATATTTTTCTCTCATTTCCCTATACTGTGGGCAGAATCTCCTACTTTCTCAAAATAACTGTAAAAGTTGTTCCTATTTTGGCCCACACTGCTTTACTCCTCATGTGTATTTCTCTTTTCTCTTGTTGAAGAAAATAGTTTGAGAACATAATTGGTGTTTAAATCCCAGTTTTATTTATGTTTAAACACATTCTCCAATGAGAGTGACACAACAGACAGACGCAAAAAGCAGTTTATTTAACCAACAGCACTGATTTAAAGCAACTAGAGGGGATCAAGTTAATTCTTGGTTTTGGACTAGAAATGAAAATCAATGACAATATCTTTGTCCAATCCACGCCTGAGGTTGCATTAAACAGCCTCAGTATAACTTCAGAGAGAGTACCTAAAACTACCAAGATCAATCAGAGCACCATGTACTCCTAAACAAAGCATTGCTAAAAGGAGCTCAGCTCCCAGTCAGCTAAAAACAACTGTCAATGCTTCTGCTATGTCGCATCTGGAGCAGCAAGGCCATCTCCGAAAGCAGGCTTGTGTAATTGCTTTCAAACCAGTCATAAACATCTCTAAATGCTTGCAACATCAGTCTCAATGATAATAAATGCTGTGCATTTCATTGCAAGGTAAGTAGTATTCTCCATATTTCTTATATACACCACTTCTAGAAAGAATTCACTCGAATCCACATGAATTTCCCTAAATCTAAATCCATTTGACAAAGAAGCAACTTGAAAGTGTGCTTAATTTCGCATTTGACTTGCTAGTATCTGAAAACTTGATTTATGAAATTAAATTACCTTTTCTGCTGCTTTCTTTAGGATTACCTTGCCGAAGTCAGATGACCAGCTATCATTTTATTAGAAGAACTCACTGTAACATTTATATTAAAAATTCAAATACTCCTCCTGATTGTGACAGTTCAATACAATTTTAACAAAATTGTAATTACTAAGTTTACAGTATAGTCAAAATAATGTATCAAATATTAAGATTTTAACTTATAGGGTGGTCTCACCAGCACATAATCTCTTAAAACAACCCGTGAGGTATGTAACAAAAATATGAGCAAAATTAGAGAAAAATTACGTTTAGATTTACTGCTACATTTGAACCACCAACCATAAGCACTGACATAAGCGCAAGGCAAATGAACCACTGCTAGTCTGGGTCTCTTTCAGCCAACAGTCACTGAACTTCAGCCACACACGTCTGGAGAAAATGATTTGTTTGCTTTATTGTGCTTAACCAATGCTATCCTTGCAGCAAAACCACACTGTAAACCAAATGGGGTATCCCACATCCTGACAAACTATCTTAAGTATGCTGAATAAAAACACAAGCAGTATTGCCTACAGTGCACTAAACTCCTTTACAAAATGCTCTTTGCCCCTTCTCTCATTTAATTTCCTTCCATATTGCAAAAAAAAAGTCACACCTCCTGTGTATGACAACAGCTGCAGATTGTACCACTGCTGCTCTCTAGATGATTTATGAAGTCCATGACTCAGGTTTTAAAGGCCTACCAACCACGTGGCGGTGGGCCACAGAGCCCTGCAGCAGGAGAGGTTCGAGAGGTTCTGAGAACAACGAGATTATTTGTTGTATTTTACCATCAACTGAGAGTAAGCAACAGTAATCTTGCATGTGGCACAAGTAAATTAAACTGTAAAATAAAACTACAGAGAGCATCGTCAGGAAGGAGATTTTAAAAAAGAGATCTCTCTGTAGGCTGAACCAACAGCCTCTGCAGCACAAGTCCTCTGCTTCCATACACTTGAAACCCAAGATTTTATGGCTAACATGGTAACTAGTAAGTTAATACGACAAGTTGAAGCAAACAAAGTTGATAGGAGAATGAAATCTGATTTTTCTGGCCTATTACTACCAAAAAAGCAGAGAATACTTGGGGGCTGAAAGATCTGTGGTGTTCAATTATTTGAACCATTATGCCAAACAAAGCTATTTACAAAATAATACAGACAAACTATGTGGGTCCTTTTATAATGCTTTTCAGAGGAGAAAAAAAAAATAAAAACTTGATACCAGACACTAGAAACAAAGAGCTTTTGGAAAATAAACAAGTTACACAGCATACTGAGAAATTTTGGGAAAGCAGTCTTCTCAGAGGTTTTTATAATGAACAAACTTTGTGGCAATTACAAGGCAAAGTGAGTCATTAATAATAATCCTGAACATCTGGGTAGAACTGGGTAGTTTATAATAANTAATTTGAGAACTGCTTTCATGCCTGTTCTAAAACTTCTTACTCATTTGCCATATCAGGCAAATATTAACTTCTTCTAATTTGCACAAGGCTTATTTTTGAACCATCATCCGTTTCAGGGCAATCATCATTTCTGAGTATTGCTAGGCACACTTAGCAGTGAAGGCAAATAGAACTCCAAAGCAAACATTGTTCTTGTAGAATTTATAGCTAACATGCTTTATGCATTTGATCAAAACTTCCCTATTTAGCCTGAGCTCTTCAACTTGAGGGGACTATAAACAAATTCTAGATTTAGCCCAAATTCTGTAGAGGACTGTCCTTAAGATTTTGCCTAATTCATAATGCAAATTTTTAGTTTATTGATGTCATGATAAGTATGCTATCTTGCATCAATTAACATAATTAAGACACACAACAACATAAAGCATACTTACAGCATAACTGATTCTACTTTTTATTTAGCTGTGGGCTACTGTTGCCCTTATAGTATAGATGAGTCAGTCTGCAACACTGCTTTTTCTGTCAGTGGTTGTATCAACAAACCAAGTTCCTTATTATCTCATTCCCTCTTTTCTTGTTGTGCTACATCCAGAAACTGATTTCCATTGGACATTTTGAATTGGCAAAAACAAGAATCCACATGCTACCTGAAGGGCTAATACACTCAGTACACTATTAAGAATTTTTTTGTTTTGTTTTTCTCGTTTAAGTGTCTTTCAGTTACTAGTGGAAGCACCTTCCATGAGTTCAAAATATGGCCATTTTTTCTCTTAATTTAAAACTAAAACCTACTTACTGATAAAATTTTAAAAATTGAAAATTTAGCTGAATTGTAACAATAGGACAAGACGGTTTTCTAAAACTGGTGCAATGTAAAGTAGTATGAATTTACAATAAAATGCGTCTACTTCTAGTGTTACAATCTATATGGTACTAATAAGAATGAAAAAAACAAGATTATGATTTAATTTAGATTTTTGGAACAAACTGCTACTGGTTATATCAATACTGCTCAAGCGCTGCTAGGAGAAGGAGCAAACGACTTACCAAAGCCCAACTGATGCATCAGTTGCGTGTGGACAAATATATCTGTGTTATGAGGAATAAGCAGGAGCAAAATCCAAGGTTTCCTAGTCTCTAATCTTAACTGGCTGAAAAGAGGAGAATGGGAGGAAATGTGACATTGTTCTTCCTTCCGAAGGATACATCACTCAGCACCAAAATATCCCGTACTCTGGCAATGGTATGAATTATTCTCCCAAATGGGGAAAACAAGAGGAGGCAAGGACAACCTGACTCCAGGTTAAATGCATATTAATTATGATTGAATCGTGACTTCTTAGCTATTATAACCAGCTTACAAAACGGAATTCATATCCCGGCTGGCATGGTAGCTGTTGCCTCCTACATGTGAAATCTAAATCCACCCGTGAATTTTCCACTTCCATATTACATCGTACAGCCAGAATTAAAAATTTTGCTGTCAAGGCAGGTATTAACTGTTGTGTCTCTTTCTAGTCGGTAACACATACTTAAGACATTTATTAACAGAAAGTGTTTTCAAATAGAAAACTGATAGCTAGATCACTGTGAAAAACACAGTAAATGCTCTCTGCCTTGGTTCACAAGTGTGTGAGCTGTACTTCACTGTATTTATATTTCCATTATCACAATTTTCTGAGGAAAAAAAAAGACCATAAAAGTATGTGTACTCTTTTTACATAAAACAGCAACAGACAATGTAATAACATGCCCAAGAGCACTTTTTCCTAACATGTATTGTAAATCTACACTTCTTTTTCACCTCTAACATTTTTCTCTTACTTATCATTGTTCTCCTCATTTTTCTTCCCTCACTAGGTCAAAAGCAAGGCTGAGAGGCACAAGGTATGAATCTTTTGAACTTAAAAGCTGCAATAGTAAATTATCAGATCAAAGGTTCTCCTAGTTCAGTATCTCCCCCCCACCCAAAAGCAGCCACAAGTAGATGGTTAGGCAAGAGTAAAACAAGAGAAGCACATTCAATACACTTCTAGCTGCCAACTATTTTTAGCCTAGAGGATTTTCTACAGAGACATGCAGTTGCAGGAAGAATCAAGTACTCTTTCCATACTCTTCTTCGTCAGGTCAGAGTTAAAAGACTGCTAGTAATACAAAAATTAGCAGATGCGGTCAGACCATTAATTAAGAAACTAACCTCCAGAGTTATACCAGGCTCATGTTCTTCAGTTCATTACTTCTACATATCATTCTCAAGTGCTTTTTGCTGCTGCACCATTCCCTTCCAATCTAGGATATCACTTCATCAACACAGAAGCCAGCAATGACTTATTTTAAAAAGAAAATTGAAATTAGTTCTTCTTAGATGAGCTCAGCCTAACATCGAACAAAATAACCCTCTGGTAAGCAGACAACTGCAAAGACAATGGCGTGCCTGGAATTCTACATTCTACAAAACAGGATATTGAGTTAAGGAGTATGGCTGAAGTTTAATATAGTAAAAGTAGAGAATACAGCATCAAGTAGAGAATGTGCCTCCAATTACAGGCTTTTTCAATACTATTTTCTGATACTTATCTACTAAATGATAACACAATGTTTTCTGTTGTTCCTTTCACCACTGTACAAAACTTGATATCAGCTCTGCAATTGGCCTGATTGCTGTATGGACGTTTTTGCTCCCAGGGAAAAAAAAAAGATGACACCTGCTTTCAATTCTACTGACAGTTTTATGATCGCACTGATAAACTAAGAATTTATTAAATTCATATTCTGAAGGTTTGGGGTCTCTGTAAAAGAAAAAAGTTCAATGCTTTCAAAATAATTAGAAACTGATGATTCCATTTAACATATTTACCATCTGAACATTCAAGCGCTTGATTCTGCTGCAACGCAAGCATCATAACGCTCCGTATAGAACGCCATTCTAAAAACTTACAGCATTTTCTGTTACTCTTCCATGAACTGCATTTTACACTCCTGCTGTTACTGAGCAATGCATTAAAGGCAGGTCACATGATTTCCCTCTTGTCAACAAATGATGGCTCAATTAGGCAGATAAGAATCTACAGCCCTCAGCAGAAACTCTCTTCAGCCCATTCTCAGCAGTATAAAGAAGCACTTAGGGACAGCACTAGTTCTGGGGAATGAATGCTTGCTATCTTTAATATATGCTCATTGAAAATTTCTCTTTTTTTCTTCAAATAAAATTGGATCCTTCATATAATCACACATTTTGTATTTTTTTCCTACTTTCAGCTACAGTTAAAATCCAAATGATGAATGAAATCAATACAATTTTGAGGAATTTTAATTTTAGCACATTGCTGTACGAAGTCTAAATTGTCTCTTGGAAATGTAATACCTTACTAAGTAAATGAATAAAGCCCCTAAGTTTTGGATCCAGTCCTCAAAGGACAGGGAAATTGCAATTTAAGGATGAAATCATTCTCACCTTACTTTGCTGTAATCAAGTGCCTTAAGAGCTACATATACAAAGACTGCCAATGACAGCAGGCACAGCTATGAACGCCAATATTCTCAGTGTGCACAATGGATGATAATGTTCTTTCTGCAACCGTCCAGTTACTCACATCATATCTGTATGCCGTTGTTTTGCTGAATTTCTTCATTTTACTCCTACTGTAAATTAAAATATATTCAAAATACTGTGGTGCTTTACTTTAGGTCATGCACAGAGAGCAAGAGACAAAACTCAGTACATCATTTCTTCCTCCCACTTCTTCTATTTGTCCCATTCTTCATGATTTTATGACTCTTTATAATGCTTAGCCTTTACTCTTCACAAAACACCTCAGTGTTGTTCAGCACCAATTATACTCCATATGGTCTTAAAAAGACAAGTTCAGAGGCATATGCTGAGGCATATTTCATGCTAAATACCGTTAACTGCTGTTCCCCACCATTTTCAAATTTGCAGGGAAGTATTGTTATATTGCATCTGGCAACATCATAGTTGGCAAAAAACCTTAAGAAAAGAAGTATTGTGCAACAGAACTTCAGTAACTTTAGCATTAAAATAGACAATGAGGTAGATCATTCCATCTACAGATGTTTGAGGACTAGGCATTATTAGTCACATGCTAACAGGAAATGTTGTGATTTCATAGGATCACAGAATGGCTCGGGTTGGAAGGGACCTTCAAGACCATCCAGTTCCAATCCCCCTGCCATGGGCAGGGACACCTCTCACTAGGCCAGGTTGCTCAGAGCCCCATCCAGCCTGGCCTCGAACACTTATTTATAAAGGGCTTTGCAATACCTATGGACCACAAGGTTAAAGCTATGCTGATATTTATAAATACTATTAACTAGTATTTATTAAATAATTTTGCCAGAACAATTACACTATTTAGACACAGTGAAAAAATACTGCCCCTAATCCAACAAGTCCTGCCAACAAACACTTCGGTGCTAGTACTACTGGCCTGGGAAGGTGAGAGCATTTCTGCTGGTACAGCAGCTGTTATAAACTGTCTCCGCATCAGGGTGCTTATGCCAGAGAGAAGTCTAAATCCCCAGGAGGCCTTTCCACAGCAGCTGCATCAGCAAAATCCTTCTTTTGTGGACAAAAACAAAAGCTAAGAGCATTCAGATTAAGTCAAACTTCTGGAAGGGTTAGTACTGGTGTTTTTATCTTTTAGTTCATATTTCTAAAATGATGACTCGTCAGTCAAGCCCTACCTGCTACCATGATGGTCTGGATGTGCTTCAGAAAATGACAGTATCTACGTCTACTTGTACGATTGGCTTACAGATGTTTTCTGAAACACCACTCATCACTCATTTACAGAATTTAGTATTTCCTTAAGTATTCTATACTTATTTAAAGCAAGAAAAGAAGGAAAAAAAGAAAAAAGGATCTTCTTTCTTGGAACCAACTCAGACAGCCTGAACCACGTGTACCAAACAGATGATCCAGTGAACTGGTGATTGAGCCTTAGACAAACAACTAGGATTAAAGCCACATCACAAAACCTCATCTGCCCTCTCTTTAGGGTATAGTCCTGTTCTTTAAAAAGAAAGAACAAACAAACGCCACAAAGATCTCAACAAAAGCAGATCGCCCCAGAGAAATGGGACAGGTCTTTTTCCTCTGTTGCACTAAGGCCAATTCAGGTTCTGTCTTATGGCCTGGAGCTTCTTTCAAATGAACTTCCAGAGC
Source organism: Alectura lathami (assembly GCA_013399715.1). Classification (NCBI taxonomy): domain Eukaryota; kingdom Metazoa; phylum Chordata; class Aves; order Galliformes; family Megapodiidae; genus Alectura; species Alectura lathami. The sequence continues at coordinate 142,650 of VXAV01001861.1, forward strand.
TTGCTTCTGGAATCAGTGAATTCCTTGTTAAAACAAACCCAAAACAAACGAGGCTGGCTGGATTCAGCCCTCCTGCCTTTTAATGGACTAAAGAATCTACTACAAGGTTGTAGAAAGCCCAATTCTAATCTCAAAGTCATGCTAGTAACTTGTGCTAATCACTGAAAACCTGTGCAGAAATTTTTGGAAAATATTTTCATTACTCCAGTACACAGCTGCCATGCACAACCTGGTACATTACAATTTACTTGACAAAGATACTTAGCATACGGATAAGCTATGCTGTAAAAATATTTTTACTTCTTAAGATAATTGTTACTTGTAGAATCAAAAAGTAGGTGGGTTTCTATCCTGCTTGTGACCTCTGCAATTTCAAAACACCATTAGTTCATGGTGTAGATCAATGCTGTTCCGTATGGTTCAGTGTTTGAGCTCAAGGGAAGCACAAATGAATCACCTTATACTACGTACACATATTTGAAAGTTCCTATAATTTAAATGCAAAACGTGCTGCCTCTGAAATAACAAGCACAAACATGATCATTTCGGAGTACTCACTTCTGAGCAAAGGAAACGCATCACAGCTGAAAGCCTCACTGTACATGATAATGGACTGCTGAAAAAATTGCACATTATAGAAAAAAATCCACTGGAGATGCACCATCTGCACTTCTATCCATTCCCAGTATGTTTTTTTTTTTTTTTTTCAGTTTTATCAAAAATCATTGATCGTAACTTTCTGCTGGAAAAAATAGTTTTGTGTTAAACAACTTCACTAGTGCTAATTACACATACAAATGCTAAAGGAAACTGTAATTCCAAGTTCAGAGCAAGTAGTGAGCTACCTTAAATAGCTCAACTCAGCTCTGAAGTTGCATATATGAACACACAGTTTTCACAAAAAAAATAATTTTTCTTCATGAAAAACAGAGCACAACTGCTGGTACACACATACACTGTTCTTGACGTGGCAGCTGATGACACAGACAGGAAGAACACATGCTCAAGGGTTACGCAGCCTACCACGTCTCCATGTGCTACAGAAATCAACTCCTTCGGAAGAAAGGTGGAACCCCAAATTTCAATGGTATACAGAGTGATAATGATTAACTTCTTATTAAATTTGGACATAGGCAACAGTTGCCCATAGTTTAGTTTGTAGAACAGTCTTAAATTAATAATTTCTTCAACCTTACCAGAGAAGTAAAGAGAATAAGAATAATTCAAGACAGAACCAATGCTGCTTCATTCAGAGCTTCTAACTCCTAGATTTGCTGGTGCTTTAGTTTTGAGATTTTGCTCTAACAAAGTTGACATGGTAACAGAGCAAATCCTTGTGCTCTCATAAAGATAGCATCTAATAAAGGCTGAAATGCAAGAGGACCTCCGCTAAAGATCTTCCCTCAGATTGGCTCACTTCATCCCTTTGAGTATGAAGGCTTCCCTTTTTAATTTACATTTAAATTGTGTGTTAAGCCTGCCCAGACTACACCCATGGTGAGTCTGGGTGTCCCCACAGGCAGTCACTGGGGAGCAGGGGTGGCCGGCGGGTCCCTGCCTGTGGCAGCAGAGCTGGCACCGCTGCCCGCACCGCTCAGCCAGACGCCACCAAGAGCCTGATGCAGTGTTTCAGCAGATTTACAAATTCTGCTAATGGAATAAAAAGCATGCCCTCCTCCCCTTTATTTTCTCCCCAAAAAGCAATATACTTTTAAAAGGCTAATGCAATCACAAGCATTATGTCAATGAAAATTACACGCTGAGTTTATCTCTGTAAGTATCTGTCAAATGCAAAGCACACACAACATCTTTGGAGTAATAATGATGTTTTATCATTTTAATTACAAACACTTTGAAAAAAATCCCTAAAGTGTACCAATTGGGGTGGTCTGAATTAACAGTAGCTTGATAGCCCAAGGGTAGCAAAAATAGATTGAGCTACCAAATTTCATAGTAGTTATAGCAGCTGTCTTCTTGCCTTAGGGAACCCGGGTATTTAACAAAGCAGACAGCTTGGCATTGGCATCTGATTAGTAATGTGTGTATTGCTGGATGGAATATGCGCAGCTCCATTGTTTCACTGTTTGATTAGGAATTTGCAGAGCTGGGACATTATTTAGCTTTTAGAGTTCAGCTTCCGTGTGTTCACTTACAGGTGCTGCAAAAAGGTACTTTCTCACTTATCGCTTGCTGCAAGTAGGGAATATTGTCTTGAAAGTGATCGATGAAACATGACAGGATTTAAATGTCAGGGTCAGTCTGCTCCCTGTTCCTGTGCCAAAATGTTGTTGAACCAACCGAGTAAGTATTTCTAATCATAGAGAGAGATCAGTAGGTGAAAACTTATTCTTCCCCCACCACAATATATGCATTATTTGGGACTAAAAAATATTGTAAAACATCATTTATTCCAGCTTAACTTTGGGAGGGAAAAATTCACAAAAGAAGTCTCACAGGAAAAATACAGCTGTTAGGGTTTGGGGAAAGAGGAATTGATTTTTATTTTCCCAGTCCCCCAGTAGCCTGACGGTTTGGATAACCATCAGGAGCAAGAGAAGCTCTGGTTCAGAAAAGATCTGATTAATGAGAGAAATCTTAGTTAACATGCTTTATCTAAGAAGGCTTGTTCTCAGGGAATGACCTCGGCGCAAACAACAATATTACAGCGAGGTTTGCGTTTGAACTTCATACAGCCAAAAAGACCCCCCACGTGGCTCTTCTCTCCTTCGTTCTTTAAGTATACATCACAAATTATTGGGGCTTGTTGGCAGAGTTCAAATCACTGAACTCACTGCAAATAGTCTACTTCAGCTAGAAGTACATTCTTTTACTCTATCAAATCCATCTGAGGTAATAAGACTTGATGTTTTATTCAACAGAGCTGAGGAAAATTGTTGCACAATAGGTTAATTCAAAATGGCAGCATAGAAAATGCATCTGTCAGTGGGGATCAAATTACAGGGCAAGCTCCTCTCAATGCTTAGAAAAACAAGTCTGCAGTTCTACAGATTATGTGCATGTGTGTGTTTAAAGGGGTGGGAAAGGAGCTAAATATCTGAGCTAACCTCCAATTAAAGTCAATCATAAAAACAGCCAATTTAATGAGTACGAATTTCTTTGGGTAATTATAACACCAACCACTTTTTTCTCCCTCTCTTTTAAATCTGTAATTCTGCCTTCTTGTTACTGCTTGCTTTGTCATTAATCGCCTCAGGAACTTGATTTCCTAGCAACAGACTCTGCCACCAAACATTTGGCTCCTGTTCAACATTTTCTTTGTGAAAAATGGCACTGCTATTGCCGCCTGGCTGTTGCAGCTAGGCTGGCTGTGTAAGTGCTCTAATAATGCATTCTTTAAAAAAAAATAAAAAAAAAATCACATGATAAAAGGAGCAATGACTGAGCGTCACTAATTACTGTGCTGAAGAAGTTTATCTGCAATTTAAAGGCTACTGTGGTAGGAGGAGAATGACAGGAGACAAAACGTATATTCTTCATACAAATAAATGTAATTAGTAACGGAGGTGAACATTTAGAAATAAATATTTTTACTATGTTAGACAGATTCTCATTAATTTTCTAATTTTCTATTACACAGAAAGGAAGTACAATCTGTCTTAAAAGGTCATGATACATTTTTCTCCATGAAGAACATGTGTTCATCTTACAGCAATGACATTTTGAGGATCAAACTTTGCAAAAAATTAACAATTCTTTAATTCAGATTTCCATATAAATTACTTGAGACAATACTGACAAAAATCTCCAAGCATGAGCAGTCATACCTGAACTAGTAGTGTAAGGCACACCACACCTTAAATACATCCTAGAAAGACATCATTAACTGTTACCAGTATGCAAACAAAGCTTTTGTGTGTGTGCGCTTTCTGATCAGTGACTGAAACCTGGGGATTTCTCTCTTTATCAGAAAGTATTTTCCCCATATTTGATTTGGAAGACAGCAAATTACAGATTTGCTTCCTCCTTAGATAGTTCATCAACTTCCTTCTAAATTCGTCACTCCCAGCAAACGCAGTTTCTCGAGAGGGCGGTTTTCAGGAAGGCAATGTTATCAGAGGCCAACAAACGATGCCCCAACTAACTGCTGCTAGCTACAGCTCCTTCTTTGTGGTAAAGGAAGACATTCAGAATTGTGTTTGCGTGGCCATAAAACCTACTCATTGTTCTGAGAAATAGTTTTGCATGTCAAATGGCACACATGCTGATGCCAGAGCTCTGTGGCAAAACTTATCAACGGGTAAAAAAAAAGCTATTGTGGAGTTACTCAAACAACTTTTTAGGGGATACCTTGATTCTTGCCATTGTCTGTCTCTCTCATTTCCCATGATGCACACACAGACCCAACATATCTCAAAAAAAATAAAAAAACCTATCACAATCCATTGTAAATTACCATACTCATCATAGTAGTAAATTACAATACAAATGCCTTCAGTGAAAGGCTCCTCTGAAAGGAGAAGACAGCACAAAAGAAATTTCATTTATACTTACATTGTTATAATAATCAGTATTTTTGCTCAAGAAGAATAGCCAAAACCCATGTAAAATACTGCAAAATGTTATTTAAGCTTTGCTACACATCGCTGACATCAAGCTTATGTTTTGACAGACTCATGTTGAAACCAGATAATTCTGCCATCAAGCCCACTACACCACCACAGTATCTCTCTACTTAGACAAGCACTTAGGTATTAAAAGCAAATAAATATAAAAATACCACAGTATTTGTTGAAACATACCAGGGTGCTTAGAGCTTTAACAACTTCTCCTCCAGCAGTGTTACACTGGGCTCATTATCACATGCTGCAATACATAAGATTTCCTACTTGAAACCAGAAAAAGACCAGAATACATGGTCTTGATCAGAACTATCATTAACATCAAATTAAACTACATTTGCCTTTAACTCTGTAAATACAAAAGAGATGCTGAAGGTGGTGAATGTAATTTAACTGCAGGCAAGCGAATCTAGCTGGTATTACAAAATTTTATACTTAATGTAGTGCAATTGAAGAACATCACCATTGAGAAATTTCTATTATTTGCTACACAAAAGTAGGAGAAAACAATGGTTTAAACTTTTACAGATTGTGAAATAATAACAGCCCACGCAAAGATGACTGAGTGAAAGCATTGCATTCTCTGAGCAAAATATTGTATGGCAATACAGAAAGGGAGCAGCCCGAAATTCAGCTGCATAGAAATAAGTCTTAGGGCTACAAAAACGCTTAATTGCTCTCTAGTCTCTAGGTACAACAATTAGCACAGCAACTGGAGTTTTCAGGCACTGTAAATGCAAAAAGTAAAGAAAAGGAATCATAATGCATAAAATAAGGTGCAAAAATGACCCAATTCTCTTTCATGAACTTAGATAAGCATGAGCAACACCATACCTATATCAAATGGCTAGGTAAGAAATGTACGTAGATACTGCTGGAAAAAGCTTTGAGTCACATCATGTATATTAACATCAGTTTTTTAGCATACAAATGATACCCACAAAACACAAATTTGAAGACAGTTCCTAACCAACAATCTATTATTTCATTTTGTATAGAAAAGACACAAGTATTTAACTAAAGGAGATCTGATCGATTTTGGGGAGCTTCATAAACTGGCCCATTCCAAAGTAACACTCAAGTTAATGCACAGATGCATAGACTGGAAACCTAGCTGCAGGCAACACTGCCGCTTTGCATGGTCAGTGAAAGAAAGCGTTTGAAGAGAAGAGCTAAGAGAAATGAGGAGAGAAAAACTGAAGCTAAGAATGAACTTCCAAGAATATATTTGTTACTTTGGCGCCAAAAATTATATTAGCAGCCAGTGGGAGTGTTTCACCCACCTAATGCCTCCAATTGCTAGTATTAAATAAACGCAGGCTTGAGTAAAGCTAAATAACTGGGAGAAATAAGGATGACTAATTGGAACAAGAGAAAAAACACATCTGGGAAGCACCACATACAAAGTGTGGAGCAAAGAGTGCTCAAATACAGATGGAGAGTTAAAATTCCGCTGTCTGTATAAGAAAGCAGTACCAGTTGTTAGTGAGAAAGTTTCACAAGGTTAACTGCAGCTTTTAATAACGGAAAGCATTTTCTCCTTTTCCATTTTCTTCCTGTTATTAAAGGACAAGTGCCCAATTCCTTAATAACATGGAGGTGCTAATTGGAGTCAAATGACAACTAAAATTCTCCTCAGTTTTCCTGCTCTCTTAGGTAACTCTTATCAACAGATTTATTTTTTTAAATGATAAAAATACCTTTGCATTCCAAGTCTCCATAACAAATGTAAAGTAATGACTATTTACAGAAGTTTGTATTCAAAATGTTAAAAAGTTGGTGTCTAAGGTCTCAGAAACCAAGTACCAGTAACTCCCACAGACTTCAGTTGGTGCCAAAGACATTTTCTTAAAAATTTTCTAAAATACATATGTCTAGAGAGAATTCTTATAGAGATGCCTACAAAAATACAGTACTGCTACCATCAGCTTATTCAATACCTCTGAAAAGAAGACAAGCAAGATGCCCAAATACTGAGTTATATCACCCACGTTTGTAAGATGCAAATATAACACATAAGAGTTCTAAAATATAGTCCTGACAGAAAACACAGATTCACAGAAAGGATGAAAGAAAGAATGAAAAAAAATCACACACAAAACACAACTTGAGATTATTTTCATGTCAGGCTGTGTCCCATTCACAATTTCAGAAATAGAATGACAATGCTTAGTGTTATCATAACCCTCAACTTATTCTGAAATATGGGAAATGTCTGATGACGAGATATTTTCTAGCCGCAGTAGGAGCTAAATAAAATCCCTAGCAGTGAAATTCTAATCAGACACCAGCAGTACAGCTAGCTGATCCACAGCAAAATGAATTTGACAGACCAGAAGATATGATGTCAATGGCAGAAATTACTGCAAGTATCTGAATTATAGGCAGAGAAGGGAAAGAAATTGCATGGAGTTTGACAGTACACATAATCCATCTTAAATGGTACAACGTAATTTTAAGGGATTAAAAAAGACCTTTAAAGTTGGCTGTCTTTGAGAAAGCTGGGGCNTTGTCTGCTGGATCTGATTACCAGATGGCTAAAATAAATGCATTGTGTTCATTCATGGTAACAGAAGTTGTCTTTAAGGGTTCTGTCAAGGTTTCACTATCTTTCCCTTTGTACCTACTCCTCCCTCTGTGAATTGATTACATTTCAGAGCTAAGTTTCATCTGAGGGCCATTCTGCTGAATGCTGAATTAAAAAGCATATTATCTGTCCTAGCAAGCACATACAGATGACCACAGGATATCGCAGACTTGTCCTAAAGCAACAACTGGCCTTCTCTGCCAAGAGAATAGATTCTTTGATAATCTCAGAGCAATCGTTTCCAGAAGAAATATCCGTCACTAACATATATTCTAATGCTATCCAGGAAATAGGTGACAGTTGGACAGAAAAGAGAAAATAAAAAGCAACATGAGCACAGTGCAAAGCCAAAATAGGTAACAAGACTGAAGTGAAGACAGACAACACTGTGAGCGCATTAATGACTGAACAAGCTGCCCTATGCCGCAGGAGTGCTAATTGTTCCTGATGAGGATTTGTATAATCCCCACAACCACTACAAATCTGCAAGAACTTAAAGGAAAAAAAATTCAAGGTTTACACACTGCCCCCCTTCTTTAAGCAAAGGCACACATGCAATTTGTAATCTGAAGTGATAACTGTCCTAGAAATCTCTTAAATTAACCTAATCTTGAGTGCAGTTGGTACTGGTAGGAACTGGGTTCTTTACCCAAGAGAGAACCCTCTTGCAAGCAGATGTTTCTTTAACATGAAGTCCATTTCGCAAATACATTAGCACTTAAGTGTTATTTATCCATTACCATATACACATTCTGGGTTTTTATCTTCAATCTAGTACAATAATGCCATGTCTCTTAGCCAAAAGGTAGGATGTTACCTGAAGAAAAACTTTTAATACATCACAGAAGACTGACTTTGGAACTAAAATAAGATAAAGACTGTAACTTATGGGGAAAAAAAAAATCTCTTGTTACTTCATTTAATGTTTCCTGCTTTTCCTAAAGCATATCCACCGGGTTTAATATTTATATTAAATTATAGATATGATTTATATAAATCATATTGGGAATTTGAGTAGTACACAATAGATAAACAAACAAATAAATAAATAGAAGCTCAGTGCTGCACAGTAACATCTCTGGTAACATTTGTTGTTGTTCTTCATTTAACCATACTATTAGACTTCTAATATTTTTTACCCAACAGTACTAATTCCTAAGCATGACATCTGGAACTGACTGAGGTATTATTATTGAAAAATAAACACAGAACACTTGAAAAACAAGTTAAAAATGAGTAGACAAAGCAGCTATGTATTTTTCAACTGCAGCACAAACATATGGCAATAGCAGTGGGATGCATTTTCTTTGTATAGCGAGAAGGTTGTAAGTATTTTTGACAGTTTATAAAAGGGGCAGTCTTGGCCGTACACAAGAATCAATAACAACCATGTAGAGCCTACAGCAGTGCACACTAACAGGCTGTAGGAGACATTAACGCTAGCTAAAAGAAATAAGTATTTTCAATGAACTTGTTCCTCCTGGATAATCAATTTTTTACACTTTTTGCCAGCTGTTCCCACATAGCTCAGGTAGCGGAATGGAAGCAGCTGTCATACAGAATCCATATATTACATGCATGTTATAGTGCTTTAATCTGTTGTAGATGTTTTACGTTTGCTAATTTTGATCAATCATATCAACTTGAGAACAAGACGGAAGCCAATTCAGCACTGTTATTTATGCAAGATGTAATCTATACAAATACAGCAATCTGTCTTGATTCATTCTAGAATGGTAAATAAATAAGTAAAAACACCAATTGTGAATTTAGTTATGTCCCACACTCAAAACCTCTTTATTTCAAAAGTAAAATTTCATCATTAAAATCAGTTTGCCCCACCACCCACATTCAAGAGATTTGTCACAATCATTGTTTCTGAAATATTGAGTTATAAAGGTGCCGTAGTAATTACTATGGAATAAATAGCAATTAAGATTGTTCACACAAATAAGCTCAAACTGTTTGCAGTGAATAATTATGCTAATAGTGTTTTTCTACATAATTTGTGCATCCTTCACAACAATTTACTAGAAAATGTGAAATGTAAATTTGATGCACTACTACAAAAGCTCTGAAAATATGTTTGGTTGTTATAATCTTTCCCACTAATTCAAGAAAGCACACAACTGAAACATACTTCTACATTTGTATATTTAAATTTAAAGAAATCACACTATGTAGAAACTGGAGCAGACATTTTCTTTCATCATGTTTATAAGAAGTCATTCTAAACCCATGCAATAGGCATGGACTTGTTTATAGCTCTTAATGCTGTAACACAAACATTCATAATTTGAAAGAAGCCGAACTTACTGCTATATAATAAACTTTGGCCTTTTCCACCAGCTTCCAGTTCTTCTCCAAATCAAGATGCTTTTCCTTCTTATAGCAATTAGCAGCAGCAAGATTAGCTACAAGAGACCTAAAAGAGATTAAAAACCAGGCATTAGATCTTCCTTAACTAATACCACAGCAAATTTCTGACAAAGAATGACATTTCTCAAAGATTATCCAAGATCCCAACAGGAACATAAAAAAGAACAAAAAGCACAATAAAATGGATATACTTAGTTTGGCCATTTCATAATAATTACTTTTAAATGATTATA
>VXAV01001861.1:154932-180050 GCA_013399715.1 Alectura lathami
GACTGAGAATAAACTTGCTCTCACTAACAGAAGGCAGTTAGCACAATAAAGGCTTTAGTGGCAACTATCAGCCTCTTTTTTCTATTCCCTAAAGGGGAAATAAGTCTTTCATACTCCCCACACACTCTCAAGCAGCAGAACTCTCGATCTGCAGATCAAGATGAAGAGGTACCAAAGATGAAGTCTCTGGTATTTGAGCCAAGATTTGATACTGAGAGAAAAGTATTTTATATTAACAAATCAAAAATACTGCTTAAGAAGTTGAAGAACTTCTTGCAGACATATTTATGAATAAATTCACCTAAACCGCTAAATTCCATTGAGATGCACGGCAAAAGATGTACATGTTTTTCCTGAGTTCATGATGTACATCTATGGACAATCCTGACTCCATTTTCCCCACCAGTCCTCTAGGAAGCGGTGTGGGATTGCTATAATCATATATGCACAGAAACTATGTGACTAGAGAATCCCAAAGCACGAACATCTGTACTGCTTGTCTTCTCTTTGACTGAGTACGGATCCAGAAGGCAAATGGGAAAGTCCGTAGACATAAGCAATGTCAAAAATCCACATGGAAATGAATGAATAACCCTTCTCCGCTGAGTATGAACATTCTTTCCTGAGAGTAAAACATTAGGTATGACATTAAGTTGCAAGGGACAGGTTGATAAGCTGGAGGACAGAGCTGTCTGCCACTCAGCTGATCTCTAATGGCCTGGAGGAATGGGCTAGCAGAGAAGTCGAAGGCAAATGCAGTCATCAAGAAACTGGGATGGAATAACCCCATGTAACAGTATAGGTTGTATAAAACCAGTCCTAATACTTTGTTAATCAAACCCAAATATTCCTAACACGTTAAGCTCTTAGGAAATATGAAAGGCCCCTGACCTGTTATCACTAGTGATGCAGGCAGCACAGGTTCCAGTTGGTTCTTCACTCTGCTCATAGTAATGGGCATCCACATGAGCTTCCTCAGCCTTCTTCTTTAATATTTCTCCAAATTTATCCTTTCCAATGCATCCAAAGAAAGTTGCAGCTTTGTACGGGCTCTGAATCATCCACTGCAGATTGACAGAAAAAATACAAATAGTTACAAGACTGATATATTATTATTTGCTACTTTTTCTCTCCATACACCTTATGCAATTCTGTGCCTACAGAGCACTGTGACACATACCAATCCTACAGAACACTTCTGTTCCAGAAGTAAAAAAAACAACAGGTACATCAAGAGAGAAAGATCAGCAACAAACGATGAACTTACCCTTAATGACCCTTCTGAGTGTTTAATAGCTAATATAAAGCTTACTTAAATAGGTGTAGATCATTATAAAATAAATCTGAAATACCTTGTAGAAACATAGTGAAAAGTTCTTGTGTTCAAAAGGTATGCCTCACATTTATACCAAACACCATAGTATCGTTACAGGAAATTTAAAGAAAAGCAAAAATAAAATACTGAGATAGGACATGAGCAAAAACAATGTTTGAGAAACCAAAAAAAAAAAAAACAACAAACCATTTTGCAACATTCACAATATAGATACCAAAACTAAATGGTACCAAAAATAACCATGAGTCTACCACTCAAGTAAACACAGAAAAGGGAAAAGGAAATGTTCCCCACTGATGTTATTAAACCACACATGAAAGTATCTGTCCCTAAGTTTGTTAGGAGCAGCACTGTCGCTTGAATTGTGAAGAACATAGCATGTATGGTATTGCTAAGGTGCTCTGTTATTCTACAAAGCTTCTCTTTTATTAACACAAAGTATCTCTCTCTCAGCTGTAAGCATAACTACATTTGGTACTAAATGAGTAGATAGCATTTAGCAGCAAAGTAAGAATCAAGTGTGAACCAAAATATAAATGTGAGGAAACAATCACAGGCTCTGCCCTGCTGGTGATGAGTCAACCAACTGAAGTCATTGTAATTCACTCTAATTACAGTCAGAAGGCTTATCCACTCAATCTATAGTATGAATTAAAGGCTACATCAATTTACCGCTATACTAAAGCCCTACTTGTAATTGTTTCCTAATCAAGATTTAAATAAACGATAATGTCTCCATTACAAATCAGCATTAGTGGTTGCTGTGGGTTGTAGGAAGGTCAAGCGACTGAGTTGCAAGCACATGCTTAGTCACATCTTTATTACTTCCAACTCCCAAGGAAAAAAAGAAATTCTTCAGTCATGCAAAAGTCTTCAGTAATAAGGCAAATGGACAAATATCGCAGGGCCTCTTTCCAGCAGCAATTTAACACCTATAAAGTTTAAGATCAAAAGCTGTCGTCAGATGGTGGCAGCGTTCAACCTCTCATTCATGAAACACAAGCTAGATATGTTCCGCTTGTCTACTCTGTATCACTCTAAATTAATACATATGAAGTCAATTCCTAACAAGGGAATTATCTGTAATATCCTCATACCTTACACATTATACACATTTGCAGAGTGTTCATTTAGTATGTCTTAGTAGGTGCAATATTTTATATTTGGAGGTATGGATAAATAGAACAGATTATTTAATGAGACTAAAGATGTTGTGACCTACAATTCTTAAAAAAAAAATTAAGATTTCAAACTGCACCTTAGGCTTATAACATCAAACAACATAACTTTTCCATCCTTTATATATAAACTCTGGCAACATTTGGAGCAGTAGTAAGTAATATTTCACATACATCTTTGTGAAAAAAAAAAGAAATCCTGTTAAAATATCACAGTTTTGGCTACTGGCAGCAGCTCAATTTGAATTCAGATGTGATACATGCCAAATGTAATTGTCATAATCCTTACTTTAAATTTAAGTAAAGTTATTCTTGAGAATCAAAAGTTGTGATCTGGGGTTTCTTGAGATGAACCTGTGCACACTGTGCAGTCCAATTCTTCCACAAATTGTGGTTCTCCTCATGCTGATGATTATTTGGAACACAAGGGATTATTTGGTGGGGGAATAATCCCACCATATAGATGTTCTTTTCATTTGAACATCTGAGCTAAGTTAAGCAACATTGATGAAGATGGAAAAGCAGTTCAGCAGTGTTTCTGGAAAGACTCTCTTCACAGATCTCCAGTTACAAACACTCCAAACTTCTTGGAACGATTTCCACATATTCCCATAATAAAAGCAGTGAGCTCTTACTAGTTGTATAAGAACTCCAAGCTGTTCTTCTTTTACCTCAGTTAAAAGTCTACATATTAGTAAAGGCAAAACATGGACATGATGCTACAAACTTATTGAAACACACAGAAATATAGATGCACTTACAGAAATACATCTGTGGCATCCTACTAAGTTGCACCTAGTGGGACAAGCTCCAGAAAGCACTTTGCATGCGTGAAAAAACATGAGACAACATCTTCCAGGTAGTCTCTGGAGCACATTCATTTTACATGGGACTGAAGTCTAATTTTGAGTATCTTGATATGGAAAAAACAGTTTTCTGTAGACTACTTCACACATCAGTATTATTATTATTATTAACATTTTGGCTAAATCACTCTAAATGGGAACAGGGCTTAGTCATCAGAAGACAATTACCACCATGAAACGACCATGCAGTATTACATCCAATATCAAATGAAGGTCAATAACAAACTGCACACGATGCCAGGTATATGGTTACATAAACTGCAAATTCAATTGAGAGATTTATGTGGAAAAGAAGATTTAATTGAATGAAAAGACTCTAGACAGAAACGGAAAATGACCCAGCTCAGCAGGCACTAGCATAATGAGTTAATTATCTAGGGTTTGGCTAGGCAGCGAGGCAGCTATTAACTTACTGTATTGACAGTCTGGTCAGCAGAGGTTGGCACCTCGCCACACCAAGAATCTTCACCAATACCCATGGGAATTTGAGGCCATTATTGGCCCAAAGACAGAAGCGTCAAACTCAGGAACTCATCATGAAGGAGCAAGACAGCCTCAGGAGGCGGATACCACAAAGGAAGCTCAAAATTTGGAGTGGTTTATGAAATCTAGTGTCCTTCTCCATCCCACAGTTTTCTTCTGTCAATACAGTCTGCACATCAGGTACACACAAGGACAGGCCCTGTCCTTGTCACTTCAGATAAGCATCTGTGACAGAGGAAGGAGCAGGGGAAATAAAACACCTTTCAGATGTTCTCTTGAGTTTTCAACTCAATTGCATTTTCCTTATATTTTTGTTGTGTGCACTCTGGTAAACTAAAAGCAAATACTAACATTATTTAAGCAATATTTTTCTTGCTTCATATGACATAATCCTGTTGTAAAATTAGGCTGATCTCACTGCCTCTAGTTATTCTATGCCTACCATATTATGATCAAATACTGAAGCCAACACTACCAAAAGAGGCCAGAACTCTGGCTACTCAAAGACATGTTGAAGAATGACAGAATGCTTCTCTCCTTATTTTCATGACACTGATGGGCTCACAGAAGCAGGAGTATCTGTCTGTTCAAGTGTTTTCTCATGATTAGAAGTAACAGGAACTCCTTCTTATGCTGAAGCTACCAGAGATGTCTAAGAACCTTTGTGTTCCAGGGAGTGGGTGGCAATTGCAGACAACAGCATCATCTTTTTCTGCAAGATGTTGAGATTATTAGAAAACTTGGTAACAAGAAAAACTTCTAAAGACTGAAGCTTTAGTTAACTCCAAGCAGTTTGACGTCCCACTCTCTCACATCCTCAGCCTTGAAGATGTGGTACACCTATCTCCTACTTTGCTTGATCAGAACACAGCTGTAGAAACAGCCCTTCTGGAGTTGCAGAAGCACTTCTGCAAGCACTTCTTCCAGCACTAGCAGGGACTTGACTTTGATGAGCTACTCAGTGCTGCCCTTGGAGAGCAACATTCAATATGAGCTCCCAGAGCCACCTGCATGGTGTCTTACACCCAAAGAATCAAAAAATGTGCTTTCATGGTACTTGAAAAACATCAATAGTCTTAAAGATTTTTTTTTTTTTAAAGGAGAAAACCAAATTCTTTGATTTTTATTTTCTAAGTATCCTATTTAGCTTAAGAACACCACCTGACACAGGTTAGAGTTGAGTATCCCATATCATAACATGATCTACATTCACAGCTTTTCTCTACAGTTGCTTCAAAGTTTACTGTAAAGGAGGACCTCTACTTGAAAAGCAAAAGCAGCAAAACTAAATACTTGACTTAATTTATCTCATTATCTCACCATCTTCAGTCACAAAGAGATTTCTCCTGCAAAAGGCGAGTTTGCTGCTGCTAGGACTCCATATAGAACCTCCATCATACTGAAGAAGCTTAAGACAGCTTTACAGCCCTCTGACTAAAACAAAGATCCTTCAACAATGATTTCATTTTACTCTGACGGCATGCTTCGCTGTAGGTGCCACTGACAACTGGACAACATCGATAATAGGAACGAGGAGGCAGACAAAGCTGTTTGCTACCAGCTGCACGTTGCTCTCCATCTCAACTCCTCAGCTCCTGAGCTCTTTTCTAAAGCTGCAGCCAGCAGTGCATTTCCACATCTGTCAGTCATCTTTAACAGCGCCAAACCATACGAAGCTCTGCTTAGACTGACATACCTTCTGTACATAGGAGCTTTCAGCTTCAGACTTGAAGCCTAAATACCTAGGAACTGACAACACAACAGGAAGCATTACGCCCCTTCACAGTGAAGGACCTTCAAAACTCATTAACACTACTGAACACAGGCATCTGAAGTGCGTTATTTGAAGCTGGACTCTTCTCTGCATGATCTGCCAAATCTGATCTTAGTTTAAATCACAGCTGACAGAGGAGAGGACTCCAAAGACTTAAAATTAGCTAAGGCTTAACATGCTTGCTAAAATCTAAACTAAAAAATGCTAGCAACAACTTAAGAAACACAATTTCTAGGAAGTCAGAACAGAAATGGCTTGTTTTCATACAGCATGATCTGGACTATCTCCCTTTACTTTTTTTTTTTTTTTTTTTTTTTTTTTTTTTTTAGCATTTTGAATAAATCATTATTGTGCTGATTATTAAACCAGCACAAGGTTTCACCAGTCTGCTGTACCCCTTGAACATTTCCCTTCACCAACTATATGCACAGTCCATTAAAAGGCTTTGAGGAATATTCTAGTATTAAAAGACAATAAATCACATCTCAATTTAGAAAAACAGCTAAAGCAAGAAAAAGTGGGATCAAAACTTAAATCACTACATAGATCTTGAAAATGAGAAAACATGTCAATATGCAAAACAATCCTAAAAAAAAACATCGGTGTCATTGTTCCAAGCAAGTCAACTCGCATTTCTTGCCAGTGGTATGATAGATCTCATGCACAACTGGAATGCAATACTTGGTTACCATTACACACACTGTATCATTGCCAGTCCCTGCTGCGGTGGGCTAACCCCAGGCAGCAGCTATGCCCCCCACCCAGTCACTCGCTCGCTGCTCCCACGAGGGTAAAGAGAGAAGAGAGAATTGGAAGGGCAGCAGTGAGAAGAATACATGGGCTCGAAACAAACAGTTTAATAAAAAAAAAAAAAAAAAAGAGACACTACAGTTTCATTCCAATACCTTTGGAATCTTTTATTTTTTCCATTGACGAACATTTAAAGATTGCCATGACTATTATCACATAATGGCCATATAAGAAAAAAATGGAAAAGGAAAAAATAAGCTTATCTTTATAAAAGCAGGCTTGCAAAAAGGAGCCTCATGTCCTGTACAGTAATTTCTCCATGATTAGCTGAAGCTGCCAGATCTTGCATGAGGAAGTGATATTGTTAAAATGCATGACAACACCCTCAAGCAACTTCCAGTCAAATGAGATAAAAGCGATAATATTTTGTCAAGGAAAGACTAGCTAAATCCTTGCACTGAGACCAATATCTACATCTTATCAGGATTTGGTTCAACATGAACTATCCAAATCCCTGCACGGGAATATCAGCTAGTCTTAGTGTGGTGCCTCAAGCCGCATCGCACTATAGCTTTACAAATTAACGTCTATCAAAACGTTAATCATCCAGCAGGAGCCCTTCATTCACTTCTACATTTAAAAACAGAAAGGTAACAAACTGCTTCTCAAAATCTATTGCACAAATAACTACTTGCAGCTATGCTGATCTGTTGTATTCCACTTTCTATTCTTCCCCTCTTGCCCTTCTTCTGCTTGTCTGCTCCTCAAGTCTAGTTCCTAAGCTTCCTGCTACATAAGAAACCACAACCACATTAACCACATAGAAGCCATCTTTCAAAACTGCAGTGTGGCTAGCCAAAAATGGCTTTTTTCCACCCCTTAAGAACTGGCCAGTCTAGATTGCTAACTCTGATATCCCTTACTCTGTCACACTCTTATCCTGTATTTCTAATGCTACATCTCTGCCTCCTACACCTGAAATGCTGCAGCCTCTCTTCTGAAGTATGATACATGTTATTTGAGAACAAAGGCAGAAAGATTTCTGCAAGACCTTGCAAAGTACAAAACAGACTACAGCTGGCCTTGAGTCCCTTCCCATTAAAAAAGCCCAGAACATGGTGCATCACCCACCTCCCTCTTTGATCTGATGCATCACTCCACTTCCCCTTTCACAATTTGTATGTGGTCCCTTCTCAAATTCACGTAAAAGATGATGCACCTACAAAAGAGGCCTGGTTGAGCCCATTCATTGCTCACCTTGCAGCACATGAAGGCTGTCACAATGGTAAGAATCCTAGGTTTAATGGGTCTCTTCCATAGCTGTTTCAGCTATGCAGTTACACAATTGCTTATTAAGACATTTGCTAATACTACAAAGTTGTGTATGTGGGAAGACTTAAGTACCTTTACCATTGTAAGAACTCACAGATACTAAATTCATCATTGAACATGGTGTGAAACATGACAAAGTAGCAAGTAAAGCATAACAAGAAGCCTTGTTATTCTGTGTGGCCAGAAGTTGTGGTGTGTTGATGAAACATACACTCCTAAGCAATCAAATGCAGGGTCATACTCGGGGTGCAGTACAACTGACTCGCTGTGCAACTGCACTCTGCTGCTAACAGTGCCTCAGCCTACTCTGCCTTTACAGAATTAGCACTCACTTCATGGAGACACAGGGAAGACTGATAAGCATTTCAAAAAACCCTTAAAACTTTCTGGTATAAACTGTATATCTATGTAAGTACTAACCTGTGAATGAAGATGATATTGCTGCAAAATGACATTTAGCATATTTCACATATGATTTTGCATATCCATAACCCTAAAGTAAGTCTTCCTTGCTGAAATGCATGCATATGTCACTCTCACTTCCTTGCTAGATGATGTGCAGTCTCAGTGAATACACCCACACCCCAAATCACCACAAAAAATCCACAAGAGACGACTTCTATTGTCTGGCAGCACAGAGTTCATAAAGCACAAACTGTAAACAGCTGCCTATCAGCTTCTATCAGCAACAGTATCAAAAACAGATGGCAAAGGTCAAGTCAAAGTTTATTGACAATGATGAACTTTGACAGCCTCTATTAAATTACTTCTTCCTTTAAGGTGTATGTGATCAAAGCAGCAGAGAGATTTTCACTCAGTCACATAACAAGCTATTTGTTGAGATTGAAACATCTGGTCAATATCTCCTAACACTGCAATTTCATGCACAGTTAGCAGTAGGGTACATTTCTTCTCTACTTCCAGGGTCCGTAAGGGTGGCACATATGGCTGATCATTTCATTCAGAAATGTTTCAATTCCAAGCATTACATACAATTGTCTCTATGCTTTATAGTATTTTAAGTCTACCTACCATCGTTTTCCATCACCACTGCTGTCTGCTCTGCTCTTCTGCTATAAAAGCCCACAAGTATGACAGAGCACTTAAAGCTTAACAGCTTTTGACTACTGAAGTTAGAAAGCAGTTAAGGTAAGGGAGGTTTTAAAGTGGCAGGTCTTCATCTATCTGTTGTCAAGAATTCCCAATGCATTCAACTATTTACCAAAGCACTTGTAATACAGTGTAGTTTTTGTCATCACAGCAAATCCTTCATTCATGAGGCATTCCTGAGCAATTACAAGTCACCCTTTTAACTAGTTTATGATTTACTATACTTTTTACACACATAACATATAACATACATTGTATTTCAGGTGAAGGAGTGACGACTTTAAGAAATTGATGAATCGTAGTCCTATATCTCAATCTGAAATAGACAGACAGAACGTTATCTATCCCAAATGCTCAGAATGCTTCCTTTTAACATGATGCATCTACACTGCTACAGCAACAAGTAGTAGATAGTGCGAAATGTACTTCCCCCTTCCATTTCTGAATCCCAATCTTATTGGTCAAGGAGATGGGAAGGGCTAGTGGTAAATGTGCCTGTAGAAAGTACATTTGAAAGGATACTCACTATTATAAACTTTCATCTTATATTCATTTAATAGTTGATTTACATGTCACTTCCACACTGGCCAATTCTAATAGTATCTGAACTTTAGAAGTTTACCTAATAGTCACAGAGAAGACACAGACACTCAAACATAAGGCCTAACTGAGCAGTGGGCAGGGAAGGGAGAAAGCAGATCAACTCCATGCAAAAAATGTGCAAAATGATTGAACAGAGGCGTCCCTGAGACATCACCGAAGATGCCTGAGCTTTTCTCAAAAAAGATCGGTGGCAATACAACATTAGAGGCAATGCCTCAGTAGTGCCTCATTGCTTTGAGAAAATAGAATATAACCTTGATTAATAAAAAAAATAAAATTATAAAAAAAAAATCATAATTGTCCAGTAGAGACTGATGTGCTCCATAGAAATGCAAGATATGGCTCACAGGTAACAGGAGCTTGTTTACAGATTGTAAACAAAAGCCAAAATAAGAGCCTGTCACACCATGCAACCATGGCAGACAATCAAGTTGGGAAGACAACTAATTGGCTTCCACTTAGCACTAACAGCATTGGTGGAGAAATTCTCAAATTAGCCAGGACCTGACCTTTTCCAAACAAGTTTGAGAGTGATGGGATTAGCAATATAAAAGAACAATCTTTTAAGGAAAGGAAAAAAACAACCAACCAAAAAAAAAAAAAAAACCCTCAAACAAACAAACAAAAGCCATAAAATCAGAGGGTGCAAATTCAGCCTAAACTCTGTTTTAAATGCCCAGCAAAGCTTATAGCATCACGGTGAAGCATTCCACCTAAGCTGATACAGAGTTTCTTTCTTCCAAGTTAAGAAAGAAATTTCTCCAAAAGAAATTATGAGTCAAAAATGAGATAAAATCTGTTATTTCTCTAACTTCAAGGCTTTCTCTCAATAGACCAGGATCCCTCTGAATAACAAAGACAGAACTTTAGAAAGGTGATTTTAGGTTTAACATTTCAGCACTGGTCTCTCCTAGCTGTTACCCCATGTCTTCCTCCCACAGCCCCACGCAGAAATGCCTCCCCTCCAGGGCTCTGTGTTCAGTGCTGGATGCATTCAGAGCTCCCCAGGCTCCCCACGCCAACCCCAGCCCCCAGTACCCTGCAGACACAGGCAGCATGGGGTCAGAGGACAAGGCACACTCTGCGCTGCACTTCTCCTCTCCAGCACTGCTGAGGTGGAAATTTCACACCCTAGGGCAGAGAACTTCCTCAGGCTACCTTATCAGATACTCTTGCTTAACTGCTTATGGGAGAGATGGCATGTTGTTCCCTCCACAGCAGTCAACATTATCCACTCGTGAATAAATGGTTTCTATTCTATTCAACCAATAACAGAATGGTGGGAATTTTAAGAGGAAGGCTAGGGAAGATGTGGGTTCTCTACGGAAGGAGACTGGAGACCTGGTCATGAGTGATATGCAGAAAGCTGTGGTGCTCAATGACTTCTTAGCCTCAGTCTTCACAGCCAAAGGCTCTAACCACACCGCACAAGTCGCAGAAAGCAAAGGTGAGAGCTGGGAGAAGGAAAATCCACCCACTTTAAGTGAAGATCAGGTTCGAGACCATCTAAAGAACCTGAAGGTGCACAAGTCTGTGGGACCTGATGGGATCCATCCACGGGTCCTGAGGGAACTGGCGGATGAAGTTGCCAAGCCACTGTCCATCATATTTGAAAGGTCATGGCGGTCTGACGAAGTTCCCACTGACTGGAAAAGGGGAAACATCACCCCCATTTTCAAAAAGGGAAAAAAGGAAGATCCGGCAAACTACAGGCCAGCCAGTCTCACCTCTGTGCCTGGCAAGATCTTGGAGCAGATCCTCCTGAAGGATCTACTAAGGCTCATGGAAAATGAAGATGAGGCAATTGGTGGCAACCAGCACGTCTTCACCGAGGGCCAATCATGCCTGACAAACTAGGTGGCCTTTTATGATGGAGTGACAGCATCAGTGGATAAGGGAAGAGCAACTGGCGTCATCTACCTGGACTTGTGCAAAACATTTGACACTGTCCTGCATGACATCCTGGACACTAAATTGGAAAAGCACGGGTTTGATAGACGGACCACTCACTGGATAAGGAGCTGGCTGGATGGTCGCACCCAGAGGATCGTGGCCAACGGCTCAATGTTGAAATGGAGACCAGTGATGAGTGGCATCCCTCAGGAATCAGTACTGGGACCAGTGCTGTTCAACATCTTTATTGGCGACACAGACAGTGGGATCGGGTGCACCCTCAGCAAGTTTGAGGCTGACACCAACCTGTGTGGTGCCGTTGACATGCCAGAGGGAAGCAATGCCATCCAGAGGGACCTGGATGGGCTTGAGAGGTGGGCCCATGCCAACCTCATGAAGTTCAACAAGGCCAAGTGTAAGGTCCTGCACCTGGGTCGGGGCAATCCCAAGCACAAATACAGGCTGGGCAGAGAATGGCTGGAGAGCAGCTCTGAGGAGAAGGATTTGGGGGTGTCGGCTGATGAAAAGCTCAACATGTGCATTCGCAGCCCAGAAGGCCAATCGCATCCTGGGCAGCATCAAGAGAAGCGTGACCAGCAGGGCGAGGGAGGTGATTCTGCCCCTCTGCTCTGCTCTCGTGAGACCCCACCTGGAGTGCTGCGTCCAGTTCTGGGGCCGCCAACACAAGGAGGACATCGAGGTATTGGGAGGAGTCCAGAGGAGTGCCACAAAGATGATCAGGGGGCTGGAGCACCTCCCCTAAGGCAGGCTGAGAGTGATGGGGTTGTTCAGCCTGGAGAAGAGAAGGCTCTGGAGGGACCTGATAGAGGCCTTCCAGTACCTGAAGGGGGCCTACAGGAGAGCTGGGGAGGGACTCTTTAGCAACAGGACAAGGGGTAATGGGCTAAAACTGGAAGAGATTTAGGCTAGACAATAAGAAGAAATTCTTTCCTGTGAGGGTGGTGAGACACTGGAACAGGCTGCCCAGAGAGGTTGTACATGCCCCCTCCCTGGAAGGGTTCAAGGCCAGGCTGGATGGGGCTCTGAGCAACATGGTCTAGTGGTCAGTGCCTTGCCTATGGCAGGGGGGTTGGAACTAGATGATCTTCAAGGTCCTTTCCAACCCAAACCATTCTATGATTCTATGACTTTTATTTTTCCTATTTCTTAAGCATATAAATACTGCATTGTATTGAGCGCAGTTCACGAGATCCACTTCCTTATCCTCTTGCCAGTTTCACCCACAAAACCTTTAGATTTGCTGTGGTGGGACATGAACACTATCTTTGTCAAAATCAGTTATTCAGAAGGCTTCTGTTTGTCATAAACTGTGAAGGTATTCTATTTTGATTCCCAAGACAACAAAGAAATGAGCAAAATACAGTTCTTAACTGTAACTTTTGATTATTTTTGAACTGATATACTCCTTCCTTCATAATAATTTTTATACTTGGAACTAATTTTAACAAAACTTTTAATTTTTTATTAAACCACATGCACACCAGAAGTCACAAATAATTATATGCAGCTGAAAGCAGTGATTGGCAGTACCTGAAGTTCTTGGCACACAGCTCAAACTGTGCTAAGTTCAAACAATTTTCACAGAACACATAATTTAGTCTGCAACTCCTGCGTACTCTTGAAAAAGGACTGCAAATTGCTCTTAAACTTGTTTTTCCTGACTTCAGGTGCAACCAAGTTGATGCCTGCCATGATGAGTTCAGCCTCAGCACCAACCGCTAGACCTCATCTGGCACAAGTGTCAGGTAAGAGAAATTTTACATTTATAAGAAGGTTGGCTTTGATTCACAGAACGGTTAACTCTTCTACTGTTGGCTCACAAATTTCATGATCAGACCTGATGAACTAATCTTATCTTTTACATAACAGGAAATATTTCCTTCAAACTCTAAACTCAAAACTAACAGAAAGATGCAATCAATACATTAAACACAAAAGGGAAGATGCTTTGTTGATAACCATACAGCCCTGATCCAGTTAATGTTCTTTGAACGTTTATTAAAAATCAGTCATCATGAGTTGTATTTTGAAGTTAAAGATTTTCTTTTCCAGTTTCCTCCAAGAAGCTAGAAAGCCCAACAGACCTGATTGTGATCTCAATTAATCCAATTTTGCATTGATGTAAATTTATTCATATCAATAGAGTTGTGCATGATTTATGCAGATGCAAATGAGATCAAATCCAGACCTAGTATGACCCTGTATATATTATCTTTTCATTTGGTAGAGTAATTTATTTCTAATTTTACCTAAAGGAATATATGCAATTGTGTGTATAGCTTCACTACTTCAATGTTTGTTTTTGGTCTTGTTTTTTTTTTTTTTTTTTTTTTTTTTTTTTGTGCCTGCTATAAACTACAAGGCATGTACAAAATGCCTACCTTATTAAACTAAAATAGGTAAGGAAAAAAACATCCATGTCAAGGATTGGTATCCAGTGCAAGACACTCTTAAGAATGTATTGAAGAGCTTGAAGTAAAATACAAAAGCAACATCTCATCTGCATTAAAGTATGTGTGACAGTAAAATGCCTGATCCTGAGAAATCAACTATTTACCAAGTAGAACATGGTATGTCTCTGGCTTTTTTTTTTTTTTTTTTTTCAAATGTGAAGATGGCAGAGGAAGAATGAGTTGTAAGTGGAATTCCTGTAAGGATAATGAAACACAGGTAAATAGATAGATATCTCACTATGGTTCGTTATATATATTACGTATAAATATTATTTTTATACATATATAAAATAGATCTTAATTTTAAAAGTAGGGCTTCATTAGAGATAGCAGCCTCAAATATTCAAGTGACAGCAACAGCTCACTCATGCATTCAGAGTAGCTGAGGATCAGGTAAACCACTATCCAAACCACTAAAGTATCATAAACCATAAGCGTCCCCTTACAGAGCCCTCATTTGGCAGCGCATGTTTCTGTTCACTCATATGATCCTACCAGCAGCAAGAAGCCCTTTAAATATAGGCAATCAGATCACCAGTGAAAACATGCTTATCTTCTATTATCCTAATTCAGAAGTTTAGAATTTTCTCATTTATTTCCTTCTGTATTTTGGAACACTCACTATTGATGAAGACTGCACCATAATTATGAAACGCCAATTTGCAACTTAATTTTGAAGAGCAAGAGGTAGAAGAGCTATCACTGAAGAAAGGGAGAAAAAGGAAATCAAAGAGAAGTCTCCAGAAGGACCTGCTTTTCAAAACATGCTTTAAGACCTTTATGTTACTATGAGCATCATAGTGCATAACTAGACAAAATTTGGTGTGATACAAGTCTTGGCATGTATGTACGTGTCATTTAGAATCATATCATAGAATCATAGAATGGCTTGGGTTGGAAGGGACCTCAAAGATCATCTAGTTCCAACCCCCCTGCCGTGGACAGGGCTGCCAGCCACTAGCTCACTAGATCAAACTGCCCAGGAACCCATCCAGCCTGGCCTTGAACACAGCCAGGGATGGGGCAGCCACAGCTTCTCTGGGCAGCCTGTGCCAGCGCCTCACCACTCTCTCAGTGAAGAATTTCTTCCTGATGTCTAACCTAAACCTCCCCTCTTTCAGTTTTAGCCCATTCCCCCTTGTCCTACCATTATCCACCTGTGTCAAAAGTCGGTCCCCCTCCTGCCTGTAAGCTCCTTTCAAGTATTGGAAGGCCGCAATGAGGTCTCCCCGGAGCCTTCTCTTTTCCAAGCTGAACAGTACCAACTCCCTCAACCTCTCCTCACAGGAGAGGTGCTCCAGCACTCTGATCATTTTGGTGGCCCTCCTCTGGACCCGCTCCAACAGCTCCACATCCCCTCTGTACTGGGGGCCCCAGGCCTGGACACAGCACTCCAGGTGAGGCCTCACAAGGGCAGAGTAGAGGGGGACGATCACCTCCCTCTCCCTGCTGGCCACCCCTCTCTTGATGCAGCCCAGGATGCCATTGGCCTTCCTGGCTGCAAGAGCGCACTGCCGACTCATGGCCAGCTTTTCGTCGATCACAACGCCCAAGTCCTTCTCTGCAGGGCTGCTCTCAAGGAGTTCTTCTCCCAGTCTGATACCATAAGCTACTAAAAGTGACAAATTTTCAGCTGATGTTTTGAAAACATAGAAACTCTATTAATCATGAACAAGTCTGATTCCCCCCTCAACACATGCAATTCCAACCATGCAGAACTACCTACCCTTCATAACAGAACTGTCATAAAGTACCTCCATCTGACCATACATACTAGCCCATTTACTTTTAAAAAGAAATATTTTTATGTAAGCCTTATAGAAAAAAAAAAAAAGGTAAAACAGTCAAACAATAATGTAATTGAACAGTCTCTGCTGTTTCATACTCAGGGGCATCAGTTGTTTTCAGCAGCACAGGGCAAGCCAACAATCCTCTATCTTGCTTGCACAGGCTGCAGAACATGACAACTGTGAGTCACGAAGATCCAATGCACCAGGCAGCATGTACTTCATCTGAAAACCTAACTGCATGTCTAATTAATTTGTGTCTAAAATTATCCAGTTATTACTTCGCTCTTTTGTATAATTTTTTATGTACAGTACAAAGTCCAACATATTAAAAAGAATAGAAATACAAATGTATTTAGCCAAACGTCTAAGGAAAACTAAAATGAAATGTTTGCAAACTGAAAATCGAGATTATTAACTCTTGGGTTACTTCCCCTATCAGAGAGATAAAAACTGCAACCAAATTTTAAGGATTCTTTCTGGAGGTTTTGGATGTTGTCTCCATTGCTAGCTGTTCTACTCATGTTAATCACAGCATTACATGATTTCCCATGGATAACAACTTGTAATTCCATCTACTTATTCTCTATAGAGGCAGAGGAACACAGTAGATTAGGAGGCTGTCAAGATGATAAAATGACATCCAAGGCAAATTTCTATTTGTAATACAGCATGCAAGATTTGGAAATGCTCCTTAAAACAGAAGCAGAAAACTGGCTGCAGGCACTGAAAGCATGCTTCAGGCACTGAATGTACGAAAAATGCTAAGACATTAGACTATCTGAAGGAACAACAACAAAAAAAAGATTCCAAACTTGATTAAGTGGAGAATCTGCCCATAAACCAACTGACAGGTAAGCACAACTATCAATATTAAAACCCGCACCAGTAAAAATTGGTATAACAGCATTTTTCTTGATGCAAAAGCTAACAAGTAACAATATAAAAGGTTAACTCATTGTTTTTAATTTACCAGAACAAATTCTTAAGTGGTTCACATTCTTTTAATCTAAAAGTCAATTTTCTGCTTTACATTGGTGGAACCTGACAGATTTCAGTGGGATTATACCAGTGTGGATTAAAAGAAAATTTGGTGCCATTATCTTGATTCCGGTCAGTTGTTACACACAGTATGACAACTCAAGGTTAAATCTTCAGAATACAAAAATATTGCTCCATCAGTGGGCTGCAATGATATTCACTAATAACTGTAAGGCAATTTGAAACTGAACAAACCAGATCATTGCAAATACTGTTATAACAGTACTGCCCATGCACAGGATTTCAGTGCCTCCTCATCGATTTTTAATCCTAAGAAAATATAACTGCATTTCTTTATCATCAAGTTACATACAAAAACTAGTTGTATAAAATCAAAAGTTATATTAAGAGCAGCACACTGAAATAAAGTTAGATTGTCCAGGTGTCAACTAAAATTATTTCAGCAGGTCCATTCTTTTAACAGTGCAGAAAGCACTCATCCCTTTATTAACATGACATAACTCTCACTCTGGAAAATGCTGCAAAAATTTGGTATGTTTTTGCAAAGATTTTTCTTTTGCTATAGAAACCAGAGGTTTGTTTGTTGTTTGATGTTCTTATTAATATGGCAATGTGATTACTCCCATTTTAAGACCAACAGAAACAGGACTAAACAACTTGTTGCTGAAGGCTAGAGGCAGCCCACCCCTGGCAGCAGGCCTCTGTCGTAGATATCCAGGTTTCTGCTGCATATAATCCCGTATTTATGTTTTATCTTATCACTTATCAACCTACAGGTTTTGTCCTACGAATGCTGTGCGGAATCATGACAGAAGACACCCAGGACGTGTTTTTCCCTCTCTGAGGTGGGATTGCCACTTCATCACACCATCTGACTGGGGGCTAGTTATCATCACCAACGCTGCTTCTGCTTTTATCATTTTATTTCTCCTTTCTCATGTCATTTTTAAATTCAGTATTATTTGCCATAAAACACACCTACATGTCACAGAAGGATAACCTTATTTTTGTGAATCTGAAATCTGTTATGCACTAGGTTTTCCATTGAAAGGAATTTCAGAGGAGTAAACCCCTAGTCATCAGCTTCTCAGCGGATCTAAATAGCATTGGCAAAGTTAAAATTTATCCTAATAAGGCTAGTATTTCTACTGATGAAATGCCTCATGGTGATGAAGATTCTCCATTTCCAGATCTCTGCTGTTTTCTCATGAATTGTTCATCTCCTTAGACATCTGCTATACAGATTCCGTACAGCACTCAAGGTTTTTCTTTCCTCGTTTTATTTCCATGTGCCAGTTACAAGTCCATGACTACTCTTAGATTACTTGAACACATGTAGGCAAGCACAAAGAAACAGCATCCTTCACAGGATAAGTTATAAATTAACCTGAATTCAGTTACTTCAGGTCATTCTCTTCAGTAGCTGTTCCTATTCCACCACCAACCCCCAAACAAAGGAAATTCAAATTACCCTCTCACAGCAAACCTCTGTGAAGCACAGTGTCGTGCTTGGTGTGTTTAAACATAGATTTATCAGGTTTTCAGGTTACCCTTGTAAAGGATAAGTAATTGTTCACCCTGAGGATTCCTTCTAGATTTAGCAATACTGCAAGCTCACACTTCAGCAGCAATGACTGTGGTGAGTTGCCTCTACGGCAGAGCCCCAACATCAGCATACCTTCCAGGGCTTTAGGCACACAAGCCAGAAAAAACACATCATTTTCCAAAATGTATTTGTTATAGTCCAACACTAAACCAGTATTTTAATATTTTCGAAAGTTTATGGCAACAAGTGTAGGAAAACAATGTTGTTACAGTCATTCCTGCAATTAAGTATGACTTGTAGTATAATTCTTTCAACTTTTTCATTTTAAAAAAGAAAGTTTTCCTCCACTAAAAGCCAAAACTAGCATTCCTTAGTCAAGGAAGTGTATCTAATTTCCTTGCTAATCCATTATACATATTAACAATTGCACAAGTCTGAACAAAAGATAGCAGTGTTAAAAAAAAAAAAAAGGAGAGAGAGCTAGAGACCTATCAAAACATATATTGGCCTGTTTCACAAAGAGGTTTTAAAAGAACAACCACACTACAGTTCTGTAAGCTGCATATTGTGAAGATATTCAGGTAGGAAGCCACAAAATTTTTTTAACCCTAACCTTACCCAACGTGACACAAACAGCAAACTCCAGGTGTTAGAAAATTAAGCTCAAAAAACAAACAAACTAACAAAAACCCACAACACTCAATTCAGAAATCTAAGCTTATTCCTCAAATACTTTAGACTCCTTTAAAATAAAAACAAAAACCTTCTTCAACCGTTATTAAACTGTCAATCTGCAGCACTGCCAGTTTGCTCATACCAAGGTTAGGATCAGCAGATCCCACTCCTGTACATAGAGAAATAACAAAAACAGAAAAGAAAATTCAGAGAGAACTCTGCACCACAGTGATGATTTCTGACAACTGACAGTGTGCAATGATAAGTCCCACTTAGAGAGCACTAATAACTTTTTATCAAGGATATAGAAATCAGTGGATTTATAGAATCTACAGTTTGACACTGCACATAAAATTCCTGGTAAAAGAAAAACCCAGTGTTTTGGTGAGAAGTAAATTACTTTAAAATACCAAAGCAATTCTAACTATACTACACGTGATTGAGCATTACACAGTTCCTAGATATTTTATTTTGCCACTTTAACAGCTTAAATTCATCTTGAGATGTACATTTATTGCAATAAACAGCTACAGTACAACCAACTTTATGGCAGCAGAGTGCTATCTGCTCACTTACAAGCACGTCAGCAGTAGAAGATGTTCACGTTCCCCAGTGGAAATTCTGTTTTTGTCTGGGAGAGTACATCACCCAAACAAAGCCTGTAGCTAGCTGGAACGCAATCACAAGTTGTTCTTCCTTGAACACCCCACTATGCCAAGACAAGGTCTCCTTGAACTGTAGTAACTAAATGTACCTGGAAGAAGCCCAAGCTATTGTTACTTGTACACAGATAAAATTTGTTCAGTCAGTCACAATAAATCATTCCAAGATAAGCATATAAAACCTTGCTGCTTCCACTGGAATGCATAAAATCATTGTCTTCAGTACACCTCCTAGAAACTGAAATAAAGCAGGCCAGCACTGATAAGCAATTATGAAACCATCTTTCATTTGTACATTTTAAACTGAACTCCAGTGAAAGCCTTAACTGTGGTTCAAAAAAGACAGTAGATAATAAGCCACACTTTAATATTTACTTCACTATACTATAAACACCATACGAAAAAGAAAGAATCAGCTTACTCAAGATCAGCCACAATTATATTCAGCTACAAGTACTTACTACTACTACAAATACAACCACTACTATCTGTACTATCTGTTATCTTCAGAACGCAATGCCTACCACAAGGCTTGGGAAGGATGGAATTACACCGTGTGTTTGGAAGATGAAATGACTTTTTCCAAAGATGCAGAGTCTTACATCTGCATCACTCAGAGAAATCATCTACATACACCCCAACAGGAGCTGCAGTTAGCTGCAGCTTACCACACAAACAGTAGTGTGTTAGATGGCTTAGAAAAATAACAATAAAAACAACCCTGAAGCCAGCCCATTTCCAAACTCAATTTTTTCATCACAGCCACACACTTGAAGGCATTCAAGCTTTCAAGAGAAGGAAAAAAGGAAAAATCATATGATGGAACGAAAGTTACAGGAGGGTGGAACTACAGTGCTGAGGAACAAAAGAACAGTGCAGCTTACAAGCAGAAGAAGAAATTATTCTTAGGGAAGAGGTGAAAGAGAGGGGACAATGGACTACACAATGAGAACAAGGCTGAGTCAACTA
The DNA here is from genome assembly GCA_013399715.1 of Alectura lathami. Classification (NCBI taxonomy): domain Eukaryota; kingdom Metazoa; phylum Chordata; class Aves; order Galliformes; family Megapodiidae; genus Alectura; species Alectura lathami. Next base: position 175,373 of record VXAV01001861.1, read on the forward strand.
AGATATAATATTCCATACACTACAATCATTAAATTGACATGGAATTTACCTTGGCTAATACAACAAGCTTATCTGCATATTATTATTTTTAATTTACAGTTTTTTGTGAATTTATTACTTCTTCATTCTAGAATCTTGGGCAGAGTTAAACTCATAAAGCAGGGTGAAAAATCGTGGCTGAAAAAAAAAAAAAGGAAGAAATCTCAAGTTTCTCAATAAATTAAACCTAATGTATTCTTAAATACTTCATAAATACTGTGATACCTACATTCAGTTTTCAGCTACAGTTTGTATAATCTGAACTCAAGTTATTTTTAAAACAGAATAGTAGACTGGATTCTTTCAGCTACAGAAGAAAAGTTTCTTTGAAAGACTGCCAAAAATACTTTTATAGCTGATATGTAGTTGACACATTAACCTGCTAAATGTTTGTGGAAGTACTAATGACTAAGCAGGGGATATCAAAGATAGTGAATAAAAGAACAAACAGCTGCCAGAACTTGGCATTCTGTTCTACTATCATAGCTAATGTGATTGGCAAAGGAAGTTACACCTACTTTATAATAATAATACTACATTTGGCAAAGACTTCCAGATGGAAGCATTCCAGCACTGGATTTTCCAAAAGGTGTTGTATGATTCATTAGGAAGATCAAAATAAAATATACCACTACTGTAACTGCAATACATCAGTATACAACAATAATGTATCCAGGTCCTCAGCTGGCCAAGGTCTATAATCAGTATTATTTCTACATTGATATACTTCTTGCTGTCACTGGGATAGTGATGCAGTTGAAAGCATTCAGGTAAATAGATGAACATCCAGCGATCTTAGGGTGAACATTTTATTGAAGAGTGGCTTTTTGGATACTGCAGTAGCATAAGAATCCAATTTTAAATAATCCATTCTACATTAGTAACGATAGGAAACATTAACAATCTGCTGAAAAGGCATGGAAATTAACATTTTTGACAATCCTCTGAAAGATCCTAAGTTGCAAAGGCCAACACAACTTGGAGTTTCTAACTTACTGTTACTATTGGTCTAGCAATTCTCCCACTAAATTCAGTGTAAAATGGAACTTATATTTTAATGTGAACAGTATTCATAACAAATTTTTACACAGTCTGATAATTTTCATTATAGTTCTGATTGCACCTTCAATAATTTCACAGATTTCAAGTACTGATTCTAAACTGCAACAATAGAGCATTTATTTTAAAACACTGGTTTCAGAATATGCAGAATGTCGTTGCCAAACAGTTGACTATCATTATTCTGTGACATCATTATTCTAATGACAGCAAGTGTCATCATAAAACAAGATATACAAAATTGACCTTAAATCCACTCAAGTTATCAAAGAGATTAAATGAATCCAATATACCTGGATTATGGGACTAGGACAACATATATATGAAATGAAATAATGCTAAAATATTTATTGCATTCAGTTAACAATTCAAATGAGGAGTATATTTTCTATAAATTAACACATACTTTAAAATTGTTTACATAAAAATCTCATTTAAAAGTACTGTTTTTAAATGCTAAAACTCTAGTAACACTCTGTCACAAAGCTCACAAAACACTGGTTCCTTAAATCTTTCTTTGAAAGGTTCTTTGGAAGATATCATACAAATGAGCATTCAGAGTTACTGTCTGCAGTATTTATGTCTGAATATTCTAAGTAGAATCCTAAAATCATAAATAGCAAGGTGAGAGAATAAATAAACTGAAATTCCCAGGGCAAGAAACAATTTGTTTCAGGTACTTCACTCTGAATACTTTCCTCTTAGGAAGGAAGAGGCCAGGGATCTGTTATCCACAAAGCACCATCTTCCCAGTGTGCTTAATTAGCTCTTGATTGGGACCAGGCAGGAGAGTAATAATGAGCTACATATATTTATACTACTTAAGTGTTCATACCACGCATGTTTACGAAGGCGTAAACTGACAAAACAATATTTGTATTCTAACAAGCCACTAAAGGAAACAGGAGACAGCCATACTCCTTGCAGGACATACCTAAGAAAAATCAGTCCATGCCCCTTCTCATTGGGAAAAACAGCCACGCTGCCTCTCTGTTCAGGAAAACACAGTTAGTTTACAGCCAAGGATGAAATTTGGTGTTTCTGGAACACTTTGAGGGGTACGCTAGCTCCAAAAGTCACTCATCTAAATGGAAAAAGTTGGTTAAGGACTGACCAGAGGATCCTGATGTGCATATCTCCGCGATGCAGAAAAGAGTTAGCAGCTCCCATCCCCCATCCCACACCACCCCGAGCTCAGCTGTGTGCTCCTACGTACCAGTGCCACGTAAGGTCCAGCAAGGGCTGCCTGGGCTCCTCCCAGAGAAGCAGCAACCACTTGATGCAAATCTATTTCCATAATATCGGTTCACAACAGCATGCCCAACAGCTGCCTGTGGTTTGCTTTCCTACTTGTGGTCACCTTCTCTTCACTTGCCTTGTTTTCCTCCTTTATTCCAACACTGCAGCACTGTATTTTGGGTAGCATGGCACACAAATTCAGTGGCAACCTTATACTCAGCATTCTAAACTAAAAGCCACGGTCACCTGCTCCACCAACTTCTTGACCACCACTGAAATCCTGAGAAGTCAGAGTATTTCCTGAGAATACTTCTTTTACTTCCCAATTTTTCTTAAAATTTGTCTAAGGCAAACAAATAATGATTTTACACCACACAGATTTATCCTCATGCTTTGCTCTCACTTTGGAAGTGCCAAAACAGACAAATAACAAGAATAAAAATTATGTTAAAAAGTATGATCAAAAATTAGTAAAACGGCAGAATTCTGTTGGGAAAAACATCTCATTTAGTAAAAATTACTACAAATTGACATAGTTGAGGAATTAAGGACATGGAAGATATTCACTAAGAATCATCAAACAACTACTGGAAACATGATCATGTTCCCCAAGCATCATTTCTTACAGAAGATATATGCTTTGGGGAGTTCAGCTTTTTGCCTGCACATATTAACTGGCATCTGTAAGAAATGACAGGATACGATAGACTGACTACTGGCACACCACGCACTGCAAACATGGTGAGCAAGAAACTCTTCTTACCTTTAAGAAAATGGAAAACATGATACAGATGACTGAAGATGTGCAATGGGACCCCAACATCATGCAAGATTACCAGCACTTTTCTTGAATAGTTGTATTAAACACATGGAAGTAAAAGGAAAGTGGGAAAAATGCCACACAAACTTCCTAAGGGTAGATTATGCCAGACAAACCTGACATTTTTCTTTGATACTTAATAGATTTGGACTTGAATGAACGATTTGATTTAATGCTTTAGAGGAAACCATTAATGAAGCCACAGAAATGGAAATTGGGAGTATGAGAAGCCCAAGAAGAAGAACAGGCAGTGGTGCCTGGCAAGGGGTTCTGCTGACATAGGGATCATCAAGCTTCAAGCGAGCTAGTGCTGGAGCTCCTCCAGGATCAGCCCTGGGACAGATCTAACAAAACACTAATGACAAATGCCAAAGAACAGTGCTAATGAGATCTGCTTACAAGGAAGCTCAGTAAAAAGGAAAAGCCGAAAACCTTGCAGAGAAACTGAATGACTTCAAGAACTATCCAAGTGTGAAAACAGAAACGGTATGAAATGCCTTAGCATGAATTACAAGGTCACATATTATTCAAAGCCCAATAAGTGTAAGTGAACATTAAGTCCTCTGTAAAAATCTGTTTTTTACTACCACAACTACAATACCTTCAACAGCCTGGTCACCTGTCTGCAGAACAGACAAATAAAAACTGAACAGAACAGTAAGGTTATGTCAATGAGGAGATCATTTTATAATGAGATTCTAAAGTAGTTCAGCTTGGTACAGCATAATAAAACCAAGGCTGACAAAGGTTGTATACCATCGAGTGGATACACAACCAAACATTCATTATCACAGAATCCACAGAAGTATACAAACCTTTGACAGCAGCCCCTACTAGAGACTCTCACCCTGCCGATATTAAACAAAATATTATCTTCAGACAATTGAGAGTTTTCATTTAAACAGTGTGCTAAGTTCTAATTCTTTAAGTGAAATTGACCAGAAAATTTTAACTAATGGATATTTTCAAAACAGAGCACAGAAGGCACGCAGTCCGTGTTTTATTGGACATATTTGATGTTCACAGAGAACAACCGGATCTCAGTCTGACCCCTCACAAAGCCCCTAGACACCAATGGACTCGCAAGTACTCAGATGACTTCAAGTACCCGTGAGTGGGGCCACAGAAATACCCTAGCCCCTAACCTTTCTTACCTTTGAAGTGTTTAACTAACATACTTCTAGAAGAGAAAACATTCATGATTTCTACTGGGTTAAAATGAAAACAACCAGAACCAATCCATACACACACACACAAAGTACAGAAAGCAAAAAACACTGCTATCCAAAATTTTTATGAGCGTTTTCTAAATGTTTGCATGTGGTATGAATTTCAGCAGTTAGCAATAAGACTCTGAAATTATAAGCAAGAGCTAAAAGATTATATTTCAACTTTGAGGAGGTTTATGTTTGAAACACTCAGAGCAAGCTGCCTACCTCGCCTCCATCTCTGACTCTCATGATCCCTGCCTGCAAGAGGTCTACCTTCTGTTATACTCTTTTTTTTTTTTTTTTTTTTTTA
>VXAV01001861.1:180084-195232 GCA_013399715.1 Alectura lathami
TTTTTTTACCCCAAATTGACCTCAGTGCCCTACCAACCGCAGCATCTCATAACTTCTGAGTGATTGATTTCAAGCAATAGTACACATTACAAAACAAAAATTCAATAAATACTAAATAAAACCTCAAAAACAACTCAGTTTTCTACTGATACATTCAGATACCGTATTCCATGGAGTTATCCTGTCTTCTCCTTTGGCAGTTTCCCACTGCTATACACGAGAAAGATTTCTTCTCTGGTGTATTGTGTGGACAGCTGATGTTTACAGAAGGGCATCAGTATTCTGACATGGCTGGATATACTTACCCCTGACTTAAGAACTTCATCCTTGTATGCAACATATGCTGTTTGCTGTCTTATAGAAGTTATCCCGCTTCTATATAGGCAGAGTTAATTGAACTGGATAAAATAAAGATTCGTGAAGGTGCCAAAAGTTAAGAACTTCAAGTTGCTGCTTTATCGCAGTGCCCTCCCAGCAAGGATTTGCTATCCCCTGAACGTATAAAATGAGAACACACGCAAAAATCCCCTTTGCAAACCTCACTGCCCGTACAGATTCTCTTGCACCTGATCCTTAAGATACAGGCACCCAATCCACTTCTGAAATGCCTGCCATGGTGTCTCCATGCTTACTGCACCTGAATTTAAACTTTGATGGAGCACTTCCAAATAATGCTGAAGTATCCCCCATAATATGTTTCTAAGTGAATGAATGGATACTTTAGTTACAGATCATGTGTCATTTACTTTTGCTAAACCCAAGCAGTACTTCTGCCAGATATTTCAACCGATGCATGGCAACTCGTCAAAAAAAGCAAACATGATAGATATAAGGCAAAACTCACTGCAAGTCAGGAGGAAAAAAAAGACCTTGGGGGAAAAAAGAGCTATATTTAAACTGCTAAGAAGCCATGGGACAACTGTTTTTCACTTGAACTGATAACATCAGAAACATCTTTTTTTGACAACTAATATTTAGAAAGTGTCCTTTCACGTGCCTAGCCATCTTTCACCTCTGTAACAGTTCCTTGTAGCCACATTTTCCATCCTTAAAAGAAGGAAGCAACTTAACTTTTAAGAATGGTTTTCTTTAGGAGAAATCTCTCTCAGTATTTCTTCAGTGTAAATATTCATCAAAATTTTCACGTCTGCATGCCTTAAATCACAAGTTAGGCACTAAATATAGCAGCTCCCACATTCAACCCTACTAGACAACTCCAACTTCTACTGAGATTGATGAGAGAAAATATTGAATGTCTACTGTGAAAGCAAGGTGCTCAGTGGCTCTGAGTGTTTCTGTGGGAGCATTTAAACAGAAGAGAACATGACAAGCGCCTGTTCTCATGTCTGGTAGAACCAATGCTCTTCCTTACACAGCTGAGGCTACATCTATCTCCTATTTGCCAGTAGGATATATGATTTGAAGACCTGGGTTCAGAAGGTTTGATTCTCATTTAAGTACATTACAGTTCTTCCAGCTCTGCTGCTGAAGAGCTGCTCACTCCAGGCAGGATCTGGAATGAGCAGGAGATGAGGGGTTTCCTGCTTGGCCAGGGAGGTGCCAGCCAGCTGTCTGATGCCTGCTGTGCACAAATGCGTATCAACCTGAGTACTCAGCATTTTCTTTCAAACTTCCTAAGTGGAATCCAGAAACCACATCCAGCATGAAGAGTTCTGCAACATGACAGCCAATCTTTTCCCTTTAAGCTGTGGCAATCATTCTGCCACTTGTTCAGAGGATATGCATTATTTCTCCAAAACATACGGTCAGTATTCTTTGTAAAAATTACAAAACCCATCAAAAATTTCCCAAGTCAATCTTACTACAATGCAGCATAAATTCCTTTCCACTTATGCAAAGAACTGAAATCAGCAAGCCCAATAAAACTGTAATTCAATATTTTTTTATGGCACCAGATAACTACAAGCAGAGGTAATACTAAAAAACAATTTGTCTGCCCTGGCCTGGTGAGGCCACATCTGGAGCACTGTGTCCAGTTCTGAGCTGCCCAGTTCAGGAGAGACAGGGAACTACTGGACAAAGCAAAAAAGATGACCGGGGGCCTGGAGCATCTCTCCTATGAGGAAAGGCTGAGAGACCTGGGGCTGTTCAGCCTGGAGAAGAGAAGACTGAGGGGGATCTTATCGATGACTGCAAATATCTCAAGGGTGGGTGTCAAGAGGATGGGGCCAGGCTTTTTTTGGTGGTGCCCAGTGACAGGACAAGGGGCAACAGGCACAAGTGGACACACAGGAGGTTCCATTTGAACATGGGAAGAACTTCTTTACCCTGAGGGCGACAGAGCACTGGAACAGGCTGCCCAGATTGGTTGCGGAGTCTGCTTCTCTGGAGGTATTCAAAACTTGCCTGGATGCGTTCCCCTGTGCAACCTGCTGTAGGGAACCTGCTTTAGCTGGGGGTTGGACTAGCTGATCTCCTGAGATCCCTTCCAGCCCCTACAATTCTGTGATTCTGTTATCTTCACACTTAGCTCCTGCTCTAGGAAACACAGTGATAAAAGCACAGCAACTCTTAAGCAGCCCTGTGGGCCCCTAACTATTCACACCTTAGTGTTCAGTGCAAAGTTCACAGGGACCTATGATCCTGGGTTCCTTCTGCACTGCAAGTATGTGAATTATCTACTTCTTACCACCCATTCTTTATACTTCTATTATTAAAAGCAGAAGTACTTAAAAAAAAAAAATGAAGACGTTAAATCTAATGCACTCAACCACTTTGTTGTGTGATATTTGACTTCATGGACCTCTTGGAAGATGAAAATTAGCTTCCCTGTATACACAAACTGATATAACATTTTTTTTTTTTAATTGAGACTTGAAAAACACTTTTTTGAGAAATTCAACAAATAAGAATTTCCCTGACCTGAATGTAATACTCTCCAATAATACCTAATTTCATTACTTTTGAAAATGTTAGTTAAGAAACAGAATTGATAAAAATCAAGTAAACACTGCATGCCACTGTCACAGTTCTTTTTACTGAATTACCAATAAACACACATACTGAGAAAAATTGGTGTTGAAAAATTACTGCCTGCTAAAATGGATTTAGTGCAAACCAAATGCATAGTATAAAAGAAAATTGATCGCTACTTACAGAGTGCTATAAATGAACACAGTGCTTTCCAGATAAACATTAACAGGGTTCCTTCCCCATAAGAGCGTATAATTGAACTCAAATGGGATACTCTGAATGACAATTAAGGTTTGTGAAAATGAGCAGAGGCATTGTTATTGCAAAGATGAATACAGAAAGAAACAACAGAGACTTGCATACTCCCTGCTTGATTTCCTGCGAAAGCTGTAATTCACACACTGCTATTGTTCTGATGGCTGTATGGATTTGTTCAAAGGAAAGATTACATACCTGTAATTTAAAAGGTGGCAATTGGCTATTAGAGCTATCAGATTTGATATTCCTTTTATTAATACAGAACACTTAGAGAAAAGATAAGAATTCTATAATTGATGTGGTTCACTGCTTAGAGTATGAAATTATTTTTCATCTCAGGACAAATGAACATAGTTACAGCATGCGTTTTGTTCAGCTCCTGGTTGCGGTAGAACAGATTGAAAGCTATTTGACGTAGCCAAGGAGATCAGTATGGATGAGATGACAAATGACCACCAACCGTGCAGAGTACAACACAAATGCAATACACAAAAAGCAGAAGAGAAACAATCGGAAATAAATGACATGATGTAGGAAACTGAACAAGTCTTTGTCAAAAGACAAATTTAGCACGGTTATCTCCAGGCACTATCCTGAGATGGTTCATTCAGTAATACACAGAACGAAACCGTAAGTGAAAGTTTAAAAGCAACCCATAACAGGACAGCTAGTGATATCCTTCTGTCACTGGCAGCATGAGAAAATTAACCAAGAGCTGGGTGAGTGAGGTACTCTAAAAGAAAAGCCAGGAATACGTCCATGCAGGTGTTGCAGTTGAGAAAAACCCCACTGAACACACTTGGTAGCTTAAAGCTACTCCCTATTCCAGCAACTACTCAGATTGCATCTGAAAACAAAACTAACAGTGAAGATGATGAGATATTTTGTAAAAAACTATGCAAGAAGGGATAAATTCAGAGATTTCTCAAAGTCCAAAGAGTTAGATGCTAGACTAGGTAGACAACTTTGAGGAAGCAAATGTTAATAGTTAAATGTAAAAAGCTTGTTAATACTGTGAGATACGAGAGAAGAAACTTAGAGCAAGGGTAAACAAAGTCACACAGAAATCTCATGAAGTAGTCCTAAGTGAGGAAACATTCTAATTTTTTCACAAGTACTTGAATAAAACTTGTATAAGGAAATCTAGAATTGGCCCCAGTATATTTACTAACACTTGGATGCCTAGTGCCATATTCAGGAAGCACAATTTCACAAATACTTTCATGTGTTATAGTAGTTTGTAATGAGTAGAAGCAGAAAAACACTTCAAATAATTAAGCAAGAAAAGAAATATTAAAAAAGCAAAAGCAATTATTTATTATTGTTATTATAAGAAAAAAAGCAAAGGAAAATGCTACTTCTCTTCCAGTCAAGCCCACTCAATTTACAAGCTGATTTGTAGGCACCCACAGAGACAAAAGAGACATCAGAGTAACAAAACTTTTCTGAAAATTAACAAATACAATGTACCCTTGTACACACATTATGAAGCACTTCGAGTGGTATTCTTTGACATAACGAGGAAACAAACCTATTTTTATATGTCCTCATTTCTTGTCTAGGAGATCTGAGAAAAGGTGTCCACCCACATGTAACAATATAACAGGGTACAAGAACAATCAGGCCACCAAAAAGGAAACAGAACACTTGCGGGATCATCCAAAAATCTCCAGTGTTGTCATTCATGACACAAGATGCAAAGATTAAGGTGAAAATTTAGTCTACAGTTATAAAACTGTACTTTAGTATATCCCTCAGTAACTTTGTATAGAACTTAAGACAAATCAACTTTTTCTTCTAATATCCAAAAGAAAAGTATAACATATTTCCTGTGTTGCTAAAAATTTGCATGTATGAAGAAGAACAACACAAAATTACCAATAGTTAGCTTAGAGAGGTTAAAATATAAATGGCATTCCTCATGTCACTTTTCAGAACAAAAGAGTATCTGAAAGGGGTGGTGGGGGCCAAACACGACAGATAACACAACTCCTGTTTTTACAGCGTGCCTTTGTGTTGAGTCTGCCAGGGCAGCTCATCTCTTTCTCTGAGAGCTTATCCTTTGCAGCCAAAATTCAACACCAGGAGATGCAAAGTTAACTATTTAGATGGGCAAAACAAAGCTGTAAAGCGTGATTGAAACACGGAACATTAAGAGTATCGACTTTTGCACCATCATAACACAGTACAGCATCTTACCATCAAATCTCATTGTGCTCTTCCTTTAAGCCACTAAAGTAGATCTGGATTTAACACAAGACTAGAGGAAAAGTTGCAGTGGTGTCCTGTTTCAATTGGTTTTTCCAGTAACTCAGATTACAAATAACAGAAATTAGACAATACAAGAAGAAGAGGCTTGCAAGTCCCACTACAGCTCTACTATCATTCATTTACTTCAGGGAGGAAACCACGTTTTTTGGTCCATGATTCCAGATTGTCTAGTTTCACCACAGAATTTCAAATCTAGCCTGAAATAATTCCTTTGCTGTAATTGCAATGCACTCCTTAAAAAAAATACATATTGTAGCAGTTGTAAATAAATTCTTGTTTCCATAAAATGCAGGAACAAGACAGTAGAAATGTATGTTTGGGAATTAAAGACTGGCTAATACCCAAATGTATTTCAGTACTGATATGCACCTGAGTGTTCTTATAGACTATCACCATTTCTTTTTGAAAAGAAAACGTGCAATGTTTAAGTTTTCACTGAGTCTTACACAGAATAATTCAACAGAACACAATACTTTTGCTAGAAACAATTCACTGAGACAAAGAAGTGCATTTAAATTAACCACGGAGAATAATATATATATTTAGAGCCACATGCACTGAAAATGTCATTTCCTTACGCTATTTAAAAATGTAATAAAGGCAAGCTAAACGTTTCAGCTTCATTCACAGAACCAGTTTTACAAGTTACATAAAGTGAATCTAAATCTCTCTCTTAATTGTAGCAGATGCAAAATTAGTGAAAGCTCATCCTTTACTTATTACAGGACTGCCCCCATGTTCATAAATACTGGCTTCAAGTGACAGTTATATTATGCAAAAATCTCAGTTGTAAGAATCCTGATAGAAGCCTCACTGTTTTTATTGGGCAATAAAAGGCAAGTCACTCTAGTGGAACCTTTAGAGGAAATTTCTTTAATATGTCATTAACACTACCTCGTAAAACAAATTGTTGATTTGAAAAGGGTATGAAGAAAACTCCACGCATTTCCTGCTGGACAATTTACACCTAAGGCAGCAGAAATAAGGCTGACAGTAATAAATTCATTGATTTTTTTTTTCAGAAAATATTTCAAATTCAAATGCAGAATAACAGAAGCAAAAATATTTTATCACAAAACCTTAAATACAATGCTAGAAAACACTGATTATTTCCAAAGCCGTGAATGCACAATGAAAAAATGGAAGTATCAGTTAATATTACACTGCGAGATTATGCAAATAGAAATAAGCAAAGTTTAATGAGATTCCAAAAAAGCAGAGAAAAAACAGGAACCTAAAATCTTCCTGCCAAGTCAAAATCGACTTGAAAGTTTTGCCAATTCTATCATGCCCAGAAGAACTCCTGCAAGACTGGGTGGCAGTGGGAGAGCCTTAGTGTGTTCCAGGTGAGCTCCTGAGACACTGGGCAATGCACAATGAATGTTTTCTGAGCTTCAAATATCCATTTTCTGAGTAATAAACAGATTTTCTTGCTTACAGTTTTCTCCTAAAAACATTGATCATACTCTTACCAATAAAACGTCTGATTGATATTAGAAATAAATATGGAGCTTCAGATTTAAATGCTTAAATACTATGAATACTGAAATAAATATATACATATTTATATACACACAGACACACAAAGGTATGTTATAATGCGATTTCACTGCTGCTCTAATACCTAAACCACTCTACTGGAGAGACTTCTCAGGAAACTTAATTTCTAAAAGTAACATCACATCCAGCTTTGGTCAGCTGAAAAAAAAAAAAAGCAGAATTTCATTGCACTAGATGGATTAGTGATAATAATACTGTCTAGAGGGTTATAAATTTTCTGCCTCTACACTGTCTTTCCATCTGAAGCTTAACGTCTTGCTGTTGAATTAAGCCTCTGTCAACGTACTCTGCAGTACATGTTGTATTGTTATCCTATGGCTGGTTATGATGTGTACAGATACGACAATGCGCTCGCTTTTTCTACTGACTATAATTACCTCCTTTTTCTATTCTGTCTCAGCAACTTTTCATGTTTAAAACTGTTTCATCTTTAAAACTGTTGAAATGAAATTGGAAATGTGTTTTTGCAAAATCTTGAATTGTTTATAAAACCAAAGCAACCTCAGTAACTTGCAAAGGGTAATACATATAAAAAAAAAACCAACACGCAAAACCACCTTCAAAAAAATCTATGTACCATTTTTACATACACAGAGAAAAAACAGTTCCTGTACCCCCCATCTCCAACAAAGCCGAGTTCCACTTGGATTTCCAGCTTTCCCCACTTCTTAGATGATTTGCTGAATATAAGAGCGTACTAAATAAACGGAGGTTAACGTATCATCTATTATCCATATCATCTATAACATGTAGTGAACCATCAAAGCAGAACGTACAATTCTTAGTTTGTACTGTGGCTGTTCCAGTACAGTATGTTAGGGCAATGATAGCTTAATGGTCTTACATCCTTTTCCTAGCTGGATACCACAGACTTTTTGTCTTCCTAATAGGAAGTGCACTGCACAGACATCTAACATACACTGTTAAACCTGCACAAAATCTGGGAATATGATATTTGTCAATGTTCATATTGAGTTCAATATATGGATAAACATGCTACCGATAACTCCTGAAAACAAACAAAGAAACAGAACATTTTCAAGATGATGGAGATAGCGTTTCATTCAAAATATATCATAGAATCATAGAATGGCTTGGGTTGGAAGGGACCTCAAAGATCATCTAGTTCCAACCCCCCTGCCGTGGACAGGGCTGCCAGCCACTAGCTCACTACATCAAACTGCCCAGGAACCCATCCAGCCTGGCCTTGAACACAGCCAGGGATGGGGCAGCCACAGCTTCTCTGGGCAGCCTGTGCCAGCGCCTCACCACTCTCTCAGTGAAGAATTTCTTCCTGATGTCCAACCTAAACCTCCCCTCTTTCAGTTTTAGCCCATTCCCCCTTGTCCTACCATTATCCACCCGTGTCAAAAGTCGGTCCCCCTCCTGTCTGTAAGCTCCTTTTAAGCATTGGAAGGCTGCAATGAGGTCTCTCCAGAGCCTTCTCTTTTCCAAGCTGAACAGTGCCAGCTCCCTCAGCCTCTCCTCGCAGGAGAGGTGCTCCAGCCCTCTGATCATTTTGGCGGCCCTCCTCTGGGCCCACTCCAACAACTGCACATCCTTATGTGTTTGTGGCCTAGATCCTAGCATTTTGCAATCCCTGCCAGTAACGCAGCTGGTTACGGTAACTTATAATATTTCTTCATCTTGCAATTAAGAAACTATTAAGTATCACGACACATTAATAACTCTCTCTGACTACCATGTTTGAATCTATTATTGGAACCCAACAATATAATGTAATGTTGGATTAATATGGTGGAAAATTGCTAATCATACAATAACATTTCAATGTTTTTACTACATTAGCAAAACTGATTAAGAATAAAATGCAAATAATAAATAAAAGACAAATTTTACAAGCAAGGAGAAAATTACAAGCAAATGACAGCACTGAGAATGCTGCTGTACCCAATAATATAAATATCAATTACATGTTGCTTCTGGCTAGAATTTGAAATACTTCAGAGTTGCTGATACACGGCGCTTTTGAAAACCAGGCCTTTTATTCTGTGTCTTAAATAAAACTGAAACTTGTTATGGCCCTCTCTAATTGCAAAAGAATTCGCAACTAGATGGGAATTACTTTAAAGGGTAGAAACCAACTACAGTTTTAACTTCTCCACAGATTTTTGTATATGTTTTTAAGCACTACATTATAATAAGAAAGCTAGCAGATAATTTCAAGTTTCAGCTACAAAATAACTGTATAATTTTAATAATCCTTTGTAGCATATTTAGATATTACACTTCTGACTTTTTGACTTGGCATGCATGTAGTACAAAATAGCAACAGGATGAAATTTCTAACCAGTTTTTCAGAGTGCTCTCAAGCATCCACAATGCTAATTTGAAATGTTCCTTCAGCAGCATGAATGTTTCAAAAAGCATGATGCAATGTGAGATTACAATATAAAAGACCATCCCTGTCATCAGGCTTCACTTTGTATATTTTACACATCATGAATGAATTGTTATAAAGGGCTCTTTTTTTTTTTTTTTAAACTATTCTAAACAGTGCATACAATTTAAAGAAGTAAACAGCATATATGCAGAGGCTTCCGTAATTTCTTTTGATGAAGAATGCAAAATCAGAAATAGTAAAAGTTGCATTATAACAGCAAGCCAATTTTGAGAATTGCAACAAGAGTTTGAACTAATCTTAATTAGGTATAACTAGTTTTACGCAAGTATAAACATAACTAACAAATGAATAAAGGTCTAAAGCAACATCACCTATAATTATTTAATCAAAGACATCTTTCAAATACTGAAAGGAAATAAACATAGCAAAATGTCTGATTTTCTAACTGATGGACAATGATACTAAGTAAACGAAAGTGAAATTTTGATATCACCTTGCTCATGATGTCTCTCTGCTGGATTTGCATTAAATTTTGATACTGCTTAGATATGTTTCCACTTACAGTACCACACCATACTTCACTAGCTACCTCAGCCTTAAAGTCCACACAAATCGCTGGCATCCAGTTACCACTACAAGTTAACTCAAGTTCTGCAAAGCTCATTATATACTGTTCCCCACTGTTAAGGAAACAACCCTTTCACACTCCATTTTAAATTGTAGAATTAAGTGGATCATGAATACAGCACATCAGGAATTTCATTTAGTTTCTACATAAGACTGCTCATTTAAAAGTACCGTCTCACCGAAACCAAGGCACAAGGCAAAAAGGGATCCTTTTCTGCCTGACTTTTGCCAAGGAAGATTCCTTGTGATGAAGATGCACTTTCTCATCAGAGAGAAGGACTCAAAGACACCAAAGAGCTTTGCAGCAGATCACCTAATGAGGCTGTGGAGAAATACCAAAGCACTCTCTGAATATGTTTTCCTTACCCCAGTGACTGCATGGACTACTTAGAATCACAGAATCGTCCTAGTTGGAAGGGACCTCTAAAGGCCACCTAGCCCAACTCCCCTGCAGTGAACAGGGACAGCTACAGCTGGGTCAGGTTGCCCAGAGCCCTGCCCAGCCTGACCTTTAAGGTCTCCA
The DNA here is from genome assembly GCA_013399715.1 of Alectura lathami. NCBI lineage: Eukaryota > Metazoa > Chordata > Aves > Galliformes > Megapodiidae > Alectura > Alectura lathami. Next base: position 190,623 of record VXAV01001861.1, read on the forward strand.
GGGACCGGGCATCCACCACCTCTCTGGGCATCCTGTGCCACTGTTTCACCACCCTTATGGTAAAAAACTTTTCCCGTATATCCAGGCTAGATCTCCTCTCTCTAACCCAGCTGCTCGTACAGGGCCTTATTCTCATACGGGTTTCTTTCTTCCCATTTCACATCTGTCTCAGTTAGAAAAAGAAATCTCTTGAAATCTTTGGAAGTTTTACAGGAAACAAAGAGTATTTGCTGACAAAAGACAGCTGAGAGCGGGAACAGTCACAAAATACCAGGGAACCTTCATTTTATGACAGTGTAAAATGAAAAGCTTCTCTGTATTTTCTTCCTCAAATCCATAAAGATAACAGTTTTCCTCTAGTAGATATCAACACTATGTACTTCAAAGTTGGAAAACATTTATCATTCTTACACCCTTGTTGCAAAATACTATATTTTATATTGATAGAAAACTGAGAAATGCAGATCAATAGGAGAACAGTTATCTCTAATGACCTAAACCCTGTACTTGTCAGTTCCCAGCTCCCAACTTTGAAATTACATCCCTGAAGTGCTTCAATTAACAAGATAAAAACATGTAAAAAGCTACCTGAAAACGACTTAAAATGGCTTTTGAACTAAACTTCATATTTCATTGCTCTTAGGAGACGATACTCTAAATGTTACACTCCACTCCATTTTCAGAATGATGCATTTAAATATTCATCCAAACTGCATTTCAGTTTCATCACCATGCTAGTTCAACTCTCAAGTAAGAAAAAAAAAAGCCCCCAAAATTGAAAAAATCTGCCCTCATAATCTTAAATTGTATTACTAGAGGAAGTGCAGTATTTGCACTAGGACTCAGCACTTTTTCATGAAAGACTGCAGTCATTAAATTAAATTTGTATCTGATCAAGGCAGCTCCTACTCTGGCATGGGACTTCACAGTTTATGGATTTTTATCTGAACTGCTATCTCAAATACTGCTTTTGTGAAGAATAAGGTAATACTTCCAGAAATTCACAGAAAGGGGAAGAATCAATAGCAGGTACTTGACAACTCATTCAGTATTATAACACACACTTACAAACCAATCATTTTCTGTTTACTGATATAAGAATGAGCACTTACAGTACCGATATAACAAAATTCCCTGCATCCTGAAAAGTTATTTCTATGTTTATAATATTGGTCTCAGTGGAAATTTAAGAATTTCCAGTAATGACGACTTCTTGTAATTCCAAATTCATCTTACCCATATCATCTTCTTCAAATACCATTACTCTTGAATTAGAGGTTTAATAGAGGTGTCTAAACAATTTTGTCATACAGGAAACAGTTTCCAACATATTCACACACAGAACATGAGATACAAAAAAAAAAAAAAAAACCCAACAACTCAGATCAGACCTCAAAGGTTTGAGTTTACTGATGAAAGCAAAGCCAGCCTAGCTGGAAGCCTCACCTGAACCACGCAGCACCTAGGGAACGCACCACTTGCCACATAAAAGATCAGTCACAGCTATGAAACTGCTGCAACACCTAGACACAACGTGACATACTGAGGAAAGCAAGTAGGTTCGTCCTGAAAATCTTGTGGTCTTAGGGCATTCTACTGTATTTCCTGTTAAAAACAGCAACCTTTTTGGAAGGGACAAAACCAATAGATCTGAACAAAGCTATGCCATCATCTCATTCCCTTACCTAAGGAACCCTAACCTATGAGTACATGCAAGTTAAGCTACTATTCTGATTAAACTATGTTCTCGTATCAAGAATTAAATCAGAAATTAAAGAGAAAGGAGGTAGAAACCAACTGCCTGACAGCATTCTACTGAAGACATCCCATTTTCCAAGTGAAAACAACTTTTTTTTAAATCTTCTAATCCAACTGTAGAGCTAAATAATTGTAAAGATGACAAAAAAATCTTTAGTTTCCCATCAGTTTTCTTTCAATCTTGTCTTTTTACCATGTTTATCTTCCTTAATGCTTAAATCTGCAGTTATTCAAGATCTCTGCATTATTTTACTCCATAGAAAGCAAGTAACGAAATGGGCATTATCATAAACAGGTATTGAAAAGTCATCAACATTCATGAAAACGCAATAGTAAAAAGTGATGATAAAATTCTGAAATTCAGAATAGCATGATAAAAAGAGTTGAAGCAAATGAACACAAAGGTATGATAACGGGTTATCATTTTCGCATACTGTTTTCTATTCTATTCTGCCCCTATTTGTGAGAGCAAAAGAGCACACTGCTGCTTTTTTTCCATTTCAGTACTTTCCTCCCTGCAAATTAAAATCTGAGCATAACTGCTAGCAGTAATTAGGTGAGCAGTTAGATATGCATACATGCGCCTGAAAACAAACCTAAGTTGGCTCATTCACAATCATTGAAGGTTTTGCACTAGAAGTTTCTGATGTGCACCATCTGCCTCTCCCTTCCTGCTAGAACTTCACAGAAAGCCATTTCATTGGACTACATTTAAAACACTTGACCTAACAATGCCGTTGTTACAAAGTTCCACATAATACACCTCCAGCTACAAATTAAGGCCAGAAGACAGCACTGACAGATTCAGAATAGAAAGATTATGTAATGTGCCTTTATCAACGACGACAGTCCATGTGCTGACAGTCACCGCTCTTAGGAGCAGTAACTGCCATCAGACGCTGAAACACTCCAAAGGGATGGGAATGGAGAGGGCATCAGAAGGCATTTGTCTTGTTCTTATTTCTGATTCAATTTTGAACTAAGGCCTTGGGCAAAAGCAAGCCAAGCCACTACTTTAGATCCTGAAGACATGTGCCAGCTTGGGAAAATCAGAGCTCCCTCTGGCAGAGTGCTCTACATGAAAATAATTTCTCTTTTCAAGTATTTATGGCCACATGTAACCACAGTATATCCATATAAAATAAAGCAGTCAGTGCAAATCATACAGTCCTCCATCCATCCCGGATTTATTGTCAGTGTTGGAAGTTTACAGGTGATTCAGAAAGCAGTAAGATCTGAGGTCACTCATTTCCCTTGGAAGAAAGTTTCTGTGGGCTGATCATCAGAAAAAAAAAAAAAAAAAACCTATGCTGCAATAAAAAATAAATTAANNNAATCTATGCTGCAATCAAAAATGATATAAAATGCCCATAAAATATATTGCTTTGCAACAACTTGACTCATTTGTCCCCTGCTAGGATGTGTAAGAGTTCATACCTATAAATTACGTTCTTCTACTTGAAAATTTGACTATTTCTTTCCAGATTTTGCAGCTGTTACTTTTAATAGCTCCCTTGCTTCTGAAGAGGACAGCCCTTCTGAAGGATCTTTACTGCTAAAGGAGAAGCAGTCCCCTAGGTAGCCCAGTCAGCAAATGGAGGGCTTTGAAATTTAGTGCCATGAAACTGGAGCCAGTTTCACTATGAAGTGAACAACCATAGTATAAAAAAAAAAAAAAAAAAAAAAAAAAAAAAAAAGAAGCCTTCATTTCAACGTAAAACTTTATTTGGCCACATTCTGGGCCAAATAGCATTATTTCCAGCCCTGTGTATTTTCCAGGTACATTGCTGTTAGCATTCAAGTCCCAAAAGTAAAATCTGTATGTGTCAGAATAACAGCACAGTCTCCTAGTCAATAAAAAGCCATTCTTAAAAGCTTTTACCTAGACTAACAAAGATCATAAAACTGTGTATCATTTTTAATGAAGTGCAGTATTTTAAGTATTAACTTCTGTTACAAGTTTCACTTCTCTGCTAGTATCACCTCTACACGGATCATNACCACCGAGCAGAAAAGAGAAGGCACTCCACACAACACAGCCTATGCAACAAACGTCAATTCCCATCATATGCAGTTGCCAAAGGAAGTTTGGTACCACGGCTACTGGTAATAGCAACATTTGGGTCTCTGAGCTGTGGGCCTAGTACCGAACATGACTGCCTCTCTCCATCTTTTCTTTCTTCACTCTTCTGACTACCTCCCTAACAACAGCTGCATTCAACTGAATGCTTGCGAGCCAGCGCACATCCACTAAATTGAACCTAGCAGGAAGGCCAAGTGAAAAAGATTCACACTAACAGCAGAGTACAAACATTTTGGAATTGTGCTTCAATCTGATTTTCTGACAAATTCCTCAGACATGAAAGGATATCACACAAAGATAATCATTAAGCGCTTTTCATTTCCATCTTCCTTTATATTTAAAAACTGATTACAATTGTATGTTGCAATTTTGTGTTATCAGAAAAATGGCACTGCTGATCTCCTCAGAAGCCTACAATTCAAGCATGTAAGTACAAAACAGACTGGACCAAGCCCTACCACAACACCCTCAAATTTACTCTAAAAACAAAGCAATAAAGTGACAGTTTTTTAAATTAGTTATGAGGTGCTCCTTGCATAACTATAGTGGGTCACGATACCTGGCAAAGCAGGCAGTACCCAACAAATTCCGCATTAATGAAATACCAAGTACTGTTCAAAGAGCCACGAAGTATCCTTTCCTAAGATNTTGTGTTATCAGAAAAATGGCACTGCTGATCTCCTCAGAAGCCTACAATTCAAGCATGTAAGTACAAAACAGACTGGACCAAGCCCTACCACAACACCCTCAAATTTACTCTAAAAACAAA
>VXAV01001861.1:229038-261773 GCA_013399715.1 Alectura lathami
GGTAGAATCAAAAACTAATAATTTAAAAAAAAAAAAAATGCTACTACCTACATCTTGGTTGTGGAACACCCTAGCTATATTCACAGTCACACTGACTAAAACATGAGTTTGTGATGCATTACCTCATTACAGTCAGAAAATTCTTATAGTAATACGAATTTAGGTGAGACAGACCTATGACACACTGAATATAAGAAATCCGTGTGGGAACATATCTAGGATTTCATGCTCCTTCGAACAAGTGATAATTCTGCTTAGCTCTCATACAGAAGCCAGAGGGTATAGTAGCAGTCACATAATAAAGTGTAATCACTGTCATGCAGATCCAATGATCACGATGACAAAAACCCTGAGAAACTGAGATGTATCTGGAATCACGTACCTACCTACAGTGATTCACAAATTTCATTTTGATTACTGAAACTTTTTTGAATATATAATTAGTTTTTGATTCTACCCTGCAATACAAAGAATTTGAAAGAAAAATCTACACGGACGCATAATAGCAGGTTTTTTTCCCCTTGTTAAGTTACAGATTACTTTAATAGTGACCCTAAAAAAAGAGATAAAACACAGATCAATAAAATGGTAACATTATAAGTCAGGCTTCACTGGTAACTCACACACACAGCACTGTCCAACAAAGAACTCCACAGAAGGCCTCCTCCTGCCAATTACAAGAACACAGGTTCTCGCAGATACCTGATCTTGTAGATGATCTCACTTCGCGCCAGGGGAACTGGACACAGAGAAGGATGTAAAGGGCTTTTTCCATTTTGAATTCCTGAACCATAATCAGGCATTCAAAAGGTGAAGAAATTAATAACTAAGAAGAGACATCCAGCTTTCTTTGATGCAGTTTTATATGCTGTTACACTAATATTAGTTCAGATTTTTATTTTATTTTACTTAGCTTTATGCATTTAAAATCCTTTAGAATGTCAAGGGATTGTAGCAAAATTAAGTGGAGAGTGGAAAATTTGGAAAAAAGCATCTGTAGCTATCCATTTGCTTGTACCAAGTGGAAAGTACTATCTTATTCTGTTAAAAATATTTAAACATTTCTACCAGCTGCAAGGCACAGAAGGGAGTACCAACACAGGGGATTTCTAGCAAGATCTAGGCATCTCCATTTTCTCAGCCCTCCATGCCAGAGAAATGGATCCCTTTGTTCACAACTTTTTTATATTAGGCCTTTGACATACATAGCCTAATAGTTTGGATCTCTTTTCAGCTTACACCGCCCAAAATGCATCTACACATGTATGCAACCCCGCAGCCTGTTTCCACTAAGCGCATCTCACAACCTTCAGCCCAACAGACGCTTGAGTACTACTTACTGCAGCTGTAAAAACCCAAAGCCTCTGAACAATTTCCCTTTGTTCTTTTCTGAGATTTCTGTCAGAAACCACCTCTCTGCCCTTCAGAGTAGCTCATCACAGTCCAGCTTCACTCTGCCTCATCCCACGCCTTGTTCCTGAGCAAGGCTCTGAAAGAGAATTGTCTTCTCTGACAGAAGTCAAGATGTATAATTGCACCAAAAGCAGCAGACTGAAATCTATGCCTGTTAGAACAGAAATTTTGGAGCAGGTTGTCTGACAGCCAATGAAATCAGTGAACAGCTATTTTTTTTTTTCTCAGAAAAGCACAAGAAGTAAAATGGACAAATCTAGTGCATATAGCATTAACAAGCTATGGTCTTCCAGGTGCACAGGGAGCAAACAGCTTCTGATTTTAATAATTCTGATTTTGGAGCATATCCAACAAGTAAGTAGCCTCTTGGAAGACATACCTGCAAAATATTAAATTGCTTCATGAATAGAAAAAGAGTGAAGTTTGGTTTCTTAAGAACGAATATTCTTCAGTTCTTATCCCAACAGCCTTATCTCTTTGTCATATCCCTGAACTCCCACCCCAATACCCTCCCACCTTCACCCACTCCCTTCCTGAGCTGATCAGATGGTGGAAAGGGAGGAGCTGCTGGCTGGGGGTTCCCTGCACCCTGGCTGACTTGGTCATTCCCAAGGGCTGCTCAAGACAACAGGGGGTCATGAGCACAGGAGCACATAACAGTTCAGTACCAGTCACCTTGCCCTCCAAGGGACTCTTCTTCATCAACCCACTAACTTGCTTGAAACCTGAAGCCAGACATTCCTGCTACCCTGTCAAATACGGCTACGGTATTGCCCACTGAGCTCAAGAGCTATTAGAATACAGATACAGCTACAAATACATTTGATGGTTTCCAGCCAAATATCATGATTTCTTCTGAAGTCATGACTGACAGTAGCAAATCTCCTTTTACGTTCTGGGTTTGTCTTTATTTTTTTTTTTTTTTTCCCTTCCTCCCCTCTCCAAGGCCTCATTAAAAATTTACTCCAATTCCTCTGGACATATCAAGACGTATGAAAGAAATTGGAAGCAGGAAAGAGAGCAAGCACGAAAAAGAAATCCTTTGTAAACTATCTTATGGGAAAACTGGAACACATTTCCAATTGTTCATAGCATATTCAAAGAAGAATTTCAGAAATTTCTGAAGCCATTTTAGCTCTCAAATCTCTGGCTATCAAACTACAGTCTTTAAAAGAAGGTGCACCTTTTCAAGTAGTTATTTACTTCTCAAAATGCAAATTTCTGAGAAGAATTCATTTTCTCTCCCCTCAAAATACATGAAGGGCTTTCAAAGGCTGATTTACCTTCTCGTTTATACAAGGTAATGCAGTGTATTTGCATAAAACAGTCAAAACTTTTTTTTTTTTGATAACGTAATAGGTAGCTAACTATGTAACCCCTGCCGTTTTAAAAGACAGTGCTCTTGTTAGTAAAGCGTTCAAAGTGACAATTTCAGTAACTCAGCATCTCTCTCCGGATAATTAGATGTTTTATGAATATGCAGATTTCACAGAGCTGATTGGCTCAATATATCCAATTCCTCAAGAACATCGTATTCCACAAAAACAACTGTTCTCAACCTAACTTGCATTAACATTGACCTGCAGAGATGAAATACAGATGACACCAGACGGAATTACCCTTGCCCAACCTTCGTGCAGACACAGGTTAAGGATGACTATTTTTCCATTGCTACTGTGATCTGTATACATAGGATTTTCTTGCAGCAGATATTTACAAAATATTAGGGGAGTACAAGGGCGGAGATTTCATGATGTCCGCATTACCACAGCCTGCGAGTTAAACAACATAACAATAGCACCATCCAGTGGCAGTACCTTCCCTTAAAAAAGCTCAGCATTTACTTTCATGATCCTGCTGGAGCAACTGTAGAACAGCTAAGCAGGGTACTTCCATTCTAAACGCAGGTCTCTGAGCAGCTCACTTCCCAAGAACACAGAGAACTAGGTGGGAAACACACGACTAGCAAGGAGCCTGAAAAGACCAGCTGCATGTATAAGCAATTTTGCAAAACCAACACTGAACTTTGAGTACCAAATCTCAATCAAATATCCCACTACTTGTAAGGTTTATAAGATCCAGAACACAAATTTGTTTCAGTGCTGAAATCCCACTCATATACTCCCTGAAGGCTCAAAATGCTTTTTTTTCCCCCCTGAACTACGAGCATGAGCATCAGCTTTGCATTCCATTTTAAGTAGAAAATAATTCAGTATCTTCTCGGTATAAACTTTTTTTTTCATAATTTTTTTTTTTCTTATATATTATAGGCCTGCTTTTTTTTTTTTTTTAATTATTTTTTCAGTTTGTCCCATCCTTTTCCTTCTTTTTTTCTGGTCAATGTCTTATTTCCATAGAAAAGTATCTTCTATTTTCATTACCCAAGCCTGTCACAGAGGAATTGCCATCTGCAATAACCAATATGCCAGGAAGAGAAAAAGAAAGAACAAGTTTAAAAGACATCTGCAAAGTGTTTTACTCTGAGCAGAGGAGAGACAATAAATAAAGAGTCATACAGCTGAGCAGTTCAGTGCCCATCCACTGACACAGGCCCATTCTTCCAGTTCCAGAAAGGCACCCGTAACTTACATCAATCACGAACACGTGCCTCTGGACAACTAGGATGGCAGGATTCTCTCTTCATCGTGGCATGGGATGTTACACACTAGAAGGCCTTAAGAAAGCTGTTTCAGAACAGTCCCATAGCTGCGGCTGGAATTACAGTCCAACACCTTTGCTGTTGTTTAAAACTCAGAAATCCATGTAGAATCTGCCTGAACAGAGTCAATGACAGGCTTGTTCACCACTGCATACAGACATTTCCTTGTTGCTGAATGGTGGTAACATTAGCTGAAGGCATCACCTACTTGAAAGAAGTTATTGAAGCGAATTAAGAAGCAAATGATAGCAGCCCACCTCAGCTTCTGTGAAATCACTTGTAGCTACAGTTTAAATGGACAGTATAAACTACAGTGTTGCATATTTTGTTTAAATATTCACTTTCAATTTATAGCACTCAACATGTTTTTGCACTAAGCACTATCTCCCAACACAGTTTTTCCAACAAAACGGAAGACTGAGTCTATCTCTGATAGGCCAGTGCAAGGCCTGCACACACCCTCCCAACACAAACCTAGTGCAAGCAGGACAGGAGAATATTCAGTTTTGTTTGTGCCTATATTAGAAACCAATTACCTGAACAAACTAATACCCACATATTCTCACAGTTTGTGTTGCTCTGCCTTAGGAGCTGTGTTGTCACTCCCCACAGAGCCAGCTACAACAGTGAGAGGTCAGGCCAGGATGCAGGGTGCTGAAGATGCTCGACTGGCACAGGGAGCTCATCTCCATCACCGGCTCCTGCACCAGCCTGAATAATGCATGTGGGTTCAGCTGCTCAGCAGAGTGCCTGGCACCTGCTCCAGCTGACTGGCGGGACCGGAGGCAGGGCTGGCCCCACACGGCAGCTGCGCCCCATCTGCGACTGCCGGGCCGGGAGCAGCAGTGTGCGGCAGCCGCTGTTCCTGCTGCTTGCAAAGCGAGGTCATCCAATGGCATAGCCAGCGTGGTGCTGGGGCAGGAGCCCCTCCTCAGAGCAAGCAGATGGCTCGGTGGTCAAGGCACGCAGCTTCTGACTTTGCAGCAAGTTTCTCATGCAGCTTGGAGCCAGCCAGATTCCCCGTGTGCTTTGGCCACAAATCCATAAAATTACCATCTTATCTAACAGAAAGCTGCAAGAACAAATCAATTTACATGTCTGAGACACCCATATTCAATGATTACTGAGCTATATAGCTATGTAGATCAGAGGATTAGATACTTCCTGGCAGATCTGCAAAGCTAATCGTGATCAGTAAGAAAAACCAGCTTTGCGCTAAAAGACACGGCTCTCCCTGCCTATGTAAACCACATATCCATAGGGGGCATATACACCCACACTACAGCACGGCCTTCTAGATGTCCTGATTAAACCAGCCAGTCAACTCTGAGTCATCTTTTCCATCATACTAATAGAACAGCTCGAGTCTCGGTATTTTCCTCACACAGGCTACTCTGCCTATAAAGGATACATTATATCCTTTAATGGTGCACAGGCACACAGAATCTTGCTCTAGCAAATATGTGGCCACACACTTTACATACAGCCTTGTCCTTCCAATCCTCTAATATTCTGTCTTCTCAGTTTAAAACTCGTCTTTTCCCATCCCACTCCTCTCCATTCTGCAATCTATCCAACTCTCCCCCCGCTGATTCCCTCCACTGTTTAGCACTGCTACTGAACTAAGCTGTGCATCACTTCATGCTCTTACAGCACATTTGGTGCAAAGGGAAACTTCTGTAAAGCAACCAAACTGCCAGATGTTGTACCATTATTTCTCATAACAGGAAAGGTCACACAAAACCTACTTTTAAGTGCAAAGAACTGTTCTTCATAAATACGCGATGTACATCTCTGATCACTGCAATTTGAAAATGATTACAACAAATCGCCTTCAACTCATGGTCCTGGGCTCACCAGGAGGCAATGATGAACCATCCACCACCCACTGCCCCCAAAACAACAGAAATTAGCCGTCATTCTGAAGAAGCAATTTCCAGTTCTCAGAGGCCACTTCAGAAATCTGAGTCACAAAGAAACTCTTATGGGAGTTAAACATGCCACATTCCTTTGTTGGTGATCTATACAAGGTATTCAGAGGACTTCAGAGAAGCAGTCACCCAAACAGACTCAGATATCTACCTTCTCAGTTCATTCATTTGGAAATAGAAGTCTATCATGTCTGAATATGGATTAATTCGTAGCACAGTTACTCTTAAAATTAAATCACTAAATCTGAAATTTACGAAGCAACAGATGCTGTAAAGATGAAGTTTTTATTAGTCTTCTTTCATAATTAATCTGAATGTTAACACCAAAGTTATTTCTAGTTCTAAAGCATAGCAACAAGCATTTCCAAGTAACAGAAAAATTGAAATTTAAAGAAGTATTTACAACTCCAATACTACTGCTCTGAATGCTGCTGTACTCTGTCAGCTCTGAGTTTCATGTGCTTTAATTTGATGCCACACTACCTATGGCAAGGCCACAGCTGGAAGATGACATCCCACTTCTGGTAACACTTCATGAAGCACCTGCAGCTGGAAGGGGGCCAGAAGAAAGCGGTGAAATTGAGAGGCTGAGATGATGTGAGCTGCAGGAAGAGATGCATCCTGCACTCTCCAGTCTACAGGTGAGGAGAAAAAGGACGAACTTGGTAACACAAAAATGAAACAGATAAGGAGGGAATAAGCTCTTCTCTGTTAGTGGGAACAGGACAGCTAATGAAGCTGAAGCACATTCAGAAAAGACTAAAACCTAGATCTAGTGGTGGGGAGGGGAAATAAAGTTGCACACCAGTACAGGTTGAGCACTAAGATTGCACTGTCTCCACATGCTGTCTCAGTGTTTCCATCAAAGACCTCTAGAGGAGGCTAGACATATCTACCAGGAACGGCAAAGATGCGTCTCTGGCTGGATTAGGGGGAATAAAACTAAATGATCTCTTGAGGTCCCTGTTTTAAGTTCTATGAAAGGAAAGGCAACTAATGGACAGCTACTAAATTATTTTCACACAAGCTGTTTAATCTGCTCTGATAGATGATCGCTTGCCTTAAAATAGCAGAAACCACTATACTGAGCACTAATTGGTACTCCGGGGGTTAAGCTTAGCCCAGACAAGGCTGAACGGATAACAAAAACATATTTTTTCACTTGCTGATAAAACTGTGCAGTTTGTTATATTTTTATTCAGGCAGCTTACATCTGTAACTGAGGCTACTTTTGAAGCTAAATTAGTAAAGAGAGATGTTGCAATAGCATCTTTGAAAACTGAATCTTTGATGTGATTTTTTTTTTTTTTTAAAGGAAAATAAAGGTGCACTAAGCCGGACATCCATTGAATTTCACTTCTGACCATTCACTCCAAAACAGTCTCTCTGAAAAAAATATTTTAAACAGGAAAATTGAAATCCCAGCACAGGAGAAATAGATACCATGTTATTCACTGAAAAGCCCAAAGTTCTGAGAATAAGGGGACTACACCACAATAAATCTCATTATTTGACTATTCAGGAAAAATCATGGCATTATGTCATTTCTATGTTGCTTGTGATATGAAGAAACAATGTATTGCACAGTTTGTGCATTTAAACAGAACGCACGCTCACTAGTGTACATAGGGTACCATCAAGCACTAAGTTACATTTCAAAAATTCAGAAGAGTTCACAAAAGCTTGAAGCTATTCAAAAACTCAGATACTAACTCAAACTTGTCTGCACTTTAAACTTCAGATATAGCTTATCTTCTCTTATGGTAGGATGGTTTTCTTTTCTCCATTAAAGTACAAAATATATTAAAGCTTAAATTCTCTACCTACTGCTAGGACTATGCAAATTATGAGTAATGTGACTTCTTTTCCATTCTTCAGCTTTTAGATAATCACAGCAGTAACCTATTTAAGTGACTATAAACCATGTCACCTCAACCACATCGTGCCAGAAACAAAACAAAAAGGTTTAGAGATGAGGTACTGGAATGTTATCATATTACTTATAAAAGGAAATCCAAACACTAAATCTATTTATAAAAACACACAATTTGCCTGCTGTACTCTGGTGCCCCTATTATTTCAGGCTCAAACTGCATACTTGTTGCACATCCATGCAACAGAACATAGAACTCTTATTTTCATTGTTTTCCAGTATTCTCTGTGAATGTAGCAAGCCTCATCTCAAAATTGAAGTCTTTAAGTAAAGTTAACGGTGCACTGCCAATTACTTTCAAGCGGTTAAAAGCATCAGACATTTCACATCTTTCACTATAGCTTTCCGTTAATTGCCATAAACTTAGCTCCTATATAAAGCACCACCTTGTGGCAAAATCAGTACTAACACAGCCACGATTTCAACAACTTCACTGTGTTTTTTCATTAAAATCCGTGTAAAAAACAATTTTCACATGTCAATAGTTTTTCTGACATGCTCCTCCACACACGCTGCATTTGTGAAACTGATGACGTTTCATCAAGTGCTCAGGTGGGTAACATCTTTTCTCTGACCAGTACCATCTCCAGAGGAACGAATGAAATGTACATGTCAATAGCATTGTACAGGAAAAGGAGAAAAATCCCCTGTTAGGTTAAGTCTCATTTTCTCTCTCCAGATGCATCTAGCTGCATGGTACACCGCAAGAGCTGCAGAAATGAATTACACTGACAGCACAAAACCATCTCACAGAAATATCTTTATTTATGTTCTCTTTTATGAGACACTACAACAGATTGTATTTTTCCAAGCCAGTAAAATGATCAATTAGCATTTCTAAATTTCAAAGATGTTTCAAGTTTAGTACTCCATTGCATAACGCAAAATCCAGCTCCCTACAGACAGATTTTGTCTGGTTCTAAATTCTGCACTCGTTCTGTACAAAGATGCAGGATCCTTTCCAGCTACCAAGAAATAGAAATCCCAAAATATTTTGCATGCTCTATGCTCTGCAGCATAAGATAGCATCTTGTAGTCATGCACCCCAACCTCAATCCAAAAGAAATCAACACAGTGAATGAAACATGCAGCACAAAGAAAGAACTAATCTGTACATACAGAACTAGGCCTTCAAATACGTCAGTGCTTGCACACTGTCACACCACTAACATCTCAGCATCGCAGTCTGTGCATGCTGGAGTTAGCACAAAGTAAAGTTAGCACCAGTTTTCATGGGATTTTTGAATTGCTGTATGATAAGAGACGTGGGTTAAGACAAGCATTTAAGGGAAAAATCCTTGTTTTTCTGAACTGTCATGCCTCATTGCTGCCCAAACTACACAGTTCTGTAGTTAGCTCACTACCTAGGTCAACGTCAATCCATCTATACCTGAATAAATTCTCAGAGTGTAAGAAATGGTTATTCAAAATAAACTTAACTCAATAACCAGTGCTGCTAGAGCTTCTCAAAGCTCTCAAATTTGACCTGGAACTGTAGTTAGGAATATTCCCAAATTACTTTCCCTTGGAGGATCTTCTGATAACTCTGCTGTCCCACTTGTAATACAGTAGCAATACTGACGGCAGATGACAAGGTACTTGAAAAATGTCTCTGGATGGTAAGAGAGGAAAAATTAATACATATTATAAATCACAACATAGAAAGACTACAGAAGAACAATAAATCCAACATTAGTAACTTTCATAACTCGATTTAAGCAAATTTATTTTCCTTCCTCTAGCAGATGCTTTCAGACCTTTCCCTTTTGGTTCCCACATGTCTCACACAAAATACTTTGGATACCCAGCTGGCTTTTGCATCCATCCTTCTCCATTCCCTTCAGCCCCACTTCTTCCCACTGCCATGGGAGCACTGTGTCACAGGACAGTGTCAGGTAAGCAGCTCATGCTGCACAACCAAGCTCCCCAGAGGGCATAAGCCTTGTTTTCATCTGCCAACCATAGCTATTATCAGATATTTTCTTCTATTCTATATCAAATCACCATTGTGTCTAATAAAAATGAATCAACACTAATTCTCAAGAGCTGCTTAACAAGTGAAGCATCTCAGAATGATCTAGCAGAGCCTACAGTTTTGCATTAATATTTGTACAAAATACGGTAAACAGAGGTAAAAAGGTTTTATTATAATATTATGATCAACAACAGCATGTAAAAAGAAATTATACAGTATAATCAGCAGTTGCAATTTTTCATCTTAAATTAAAGCAAATGTGAAATCTGTCTCCATCAGAAAAGGAAAAAGCACTTACGCTGTAATTTAGAATTAGGTTTTGGAAATTTCCTGCAGGATGGGCTGTTACCAATAATTTCATAAGGCGACCTGCATTAGGGCTGCACTGAGGAGAATGGGCAGGAAGGCAGAGAAAAGAGAAGAAGGAGGAATCTGAAACAGAGTTTTTGCAGCTAACCACAAATCATTATTTTTGTACACATGAGCCAAGCTTTAAATATACCACAGAAATAATAAAGCAATTCTAGAGAAATCAAACTGCAATTCAAAGCAATTTCTACAGAGGGAGCCAACAACCCGAAGAACAAGATTAACAAACTGCAGTCCAGATCAGCAGAGTTCTTCCAGCAATGCATCTCCTCCACTACACTTGCATATTTTTCAAATATCCATAGCACACTGCACATTCCAACCCCAAAGAAGTGCCAAGCATTTCATGAAAGTTTACTGTCTTTGTGCTTGATAACTTGTCATAGGACAGCGTCAACGAACAAAAGAACCTGTATTTGCTATGGGAAAAGGTGACAACGCAAGAGAACAATGATTCAAAGCTGCCATTTATTCATTAAAAGACAGCATTTTAGAAGTTTCCATTTTCAGCAGTTCTTAGAACTGTATAATTTTGTAAAAATGAATATCAATTCCAAAGTAGACATTTTTACTGAAGTTTCCATACAAACCACTACAACATGAAACAGGCTGATGTGATAGCTTCAACTAAAGAAATGAGAAGGAAATGTAAATCAGCATTTTGTAAAGATGAGAAGTGTTGGTTTTTTTTTATTTATTATTAAAGCTGGACATCTTGTTCTTGCCATGTTTTCTCCACATCACTTCATTGCCAAATCTTTCTCCATATGACACAGTAATCCATTGAAAAGTAATTATAGTGAGGTATATTACATAAAGTAGCTCCAGCGCTTTGACAGACGTCTGTGACAGGCTCACACATCACCCCAACCATGCAAATCATCTACATTGTCAGCATATGTTGAGTAGGCTGACAAAAGATTTAAAGCTTAGTATTTCTGAAATTTGAGTACCTCGTCTCCTCCAACAATTTTTTTTACCCTCTTTTAGTGTTCTGGAAAGGAGAGGAGCAGGGTGGATTTTAAAAAACAAAATAAAATTGGTATTTTAGGGAAACTAGACACCGACAGTGCGGCAAATCCTAAAGGCAACAGATGCAGGAAGGTTTTGAGAGCATTTCTGTCAGTAAACTGCACCCTCTAGTGGCACAAAGCACTGCCACCTGGGTGACTCCAGCAGCGAGAGGCAGACAGCTGCACTTCGTGCCCCCAGCATTCAGCTTCTGTGGTTGCACAGTGAACTATCAGCGCAGTGCAGCTGCACAGGAACGTGTCTGGGGTTGTGGCCCTCAACTTTCGCACGTGGGTGTTCTGATGGGCAGTGATTTACAGGTGGCAGTCCTCCAGAGTAAGAGAACTCCACTACAACATACCCACCAACAGGTTCAAACCCCTTTCACATTCTTTATCTTTCCAATATACCCAGGATCCTTCTAAACCCTTACTGTACACTCTCCTCTCTCCCAAGCATCATATAGGTCCTGTGAAATCCCCAGACAGCCCTCCTATATCTCCTAGGGGGAGACACCCTTCCAATACCTACTTTCCTCATCTATACATCTTGGCTAAGCAAAACCAACAAAAAGCAGACATTACAGAGGATTCAAAACTGCATCTGTTGCCCAACTAGCTGTTCTCACACTGGAGTCCCCTCCTCCCTTGTTCAGCTTTGCTATGAAAAAGTATTCGTATAGCATGTATGCCACCTGTTTTAGGTGGCATACCTATGAGCTATCAAAATAGCAGAGCAACACCTCCGTCCTCCCTCTGACCTCAACACAAACAGCTGGCAGAAGACAAAGGAAGCTTATATCTTCCTCCCCTTTCTCACTTCATTACCTTTATCTCTGTGAAATGATAAGTTATGAAAGCAAAGGTAATTGTGGGGCACAAAATAGGTGTCACAGTTCTTCCTTTCCCCTTCAACTAACCTCCCCCCCTCAAAAAAAAGTGCTCAGCCACTGCCAAAATTGCTTAAACAAAACAGTCCATAAAACTGTACAGCCAGCAGCCAAAGCTGTATTAAAATAAGAATCCCAAAGCATTGCTTAGTCTCTGGAGTACCCCCAAACTCCACACAACGCTTATAAGACACTTTCAAGTCTCAGAATTAATGTAAGCCTGTCATGCCAAGATTTTGCTACAGACAGTATTAGTAAAAGATAGTATTATTAAAAAAAAAAAAAAGACAGCACCCTGTCCAACACTACTCTGTGGCAGTGAAAACGGAATACATATTTCTAGTCATACTGGGGATTTGATAAACAAATTAAGAGTTTCTACTTTAACATCAAGATAACTTAGGCCACATCCCACTGCTTGCTGCAGTTAGCTTAAATTTATTCTCCCCAGTAACTTCTCATGTGGACAACAACACATGCACACACACATACTCAAAGGTCTATCCGTGCTCAACATGACCTTCAGTTGAAGTCATTCAGTCCAATTCTGAAAACTAAAAATAAGAGTAACTCCTGTAAGAACTACAAAAAGGGCTAAGGAAAACATTTCCATTTCCCTCAGAGTTTGCATCTATTTATTGCTTTCAGAAGGAGAAAAATAGCCAACATTGGGGCCTCACCAACCTTATTAAATCCATGTTTCCTCAGAACTCTTGTAGGATGGGATTCTTTTATTCTCTTCCAAGTTATACAGGATTAGATGGCTCAGGGGATGTAGGAGACACCTCTCTGACATGCAAACTGAAGATATTACAGTTCCCTGGCAGCTATTCTTCCTGGAGATGACCAGCACCACAGCTGAGCCAGTGAAAACAAGTATGATTGCTCATCTGCTTTACCACAAAGTCAACATGCTTCGTTTACTCATTACTTAAAGTTCTTTGAATTTATCTGCTATTTTACACCAAGCTGGCTAAAGAGCCTCCACACGTGCTGCTCCCTGGCTGAGCCACAGGACAGTGACCTCCCCCTTGGGTGCACTGGGAGCTTGCAGGGGGCAGCAGCACAGCTTAGACACTTCCAGCTGGACTCTGTAAAGAATGCATACGCCTCAGTGACTTCAGTGCTACCAAATTCCTTTCGGGTACAAAACATGTGTGCCCTAATGAAAACATAGTAATTTTAAAAGGCTATTGCAGTCTAAGTGTATTAGAAGAAAATAAATAAATAAATAAATGGTGATCATTCATACCTTAGCTCTTAAAATAGAAGTTTAGTGTGATGCTATGCCTGTAAACCAACTCCATTCTGTCACAGCGGCTGCACTTATCTCTCTGGACAGCTAAGATTCAAGGACAACAAGATCAAGCCAAGTCAGTGTGTAAGTGGCCCAATTCTCTTGGGAGATAAGGCATCCATTATTGAACAACATTTATGTTTTTATGATGAACAGCTACACAGAAGTGATCCCTAAGAAACTGAAGGGCATCTGACAGAAAATCATCATGGAACTATTAGCTGAAGAATACCTAGTGAAAAAGACTTCAGTGGCAAGTCGTTATAAAAGCTGCCAACATACCAAGACTGGAAAATAAAATATTTTAAATGGAGGAATTCTAGCACTGAAAAAAAAAATAGAGTCCTCTTTGTACTTGACTTTTAAAACATTAGGACAGATTCAGGAGAACATCTTAGTAAAAGGGCACTGAACAGAAAAGTAAGTCTATGAATAAACCAGCAACAGTTACCCCGAACCCATCCACTGGAACTGGAATTTATTTTGAACAAGAAGCATCTACCTAAAAAATACGGGAAAAGGATAAGTAAGTATCTGCCAGCTCATCTGTAAGCCAAATGAGACAACCGAAGGACTGAAAGTGCTCCGAGGTCCCTGTCTCTCTAACCTTTTCTGCACTGCACGGTTAACGCGGCCCAGCAGGACAGCACGCGGCACTTTAGAAGAGTTCCACAGGTCTGTCCTGACACTGACCTGCCCGAGTTTTTCCCCGGTCAAGTATCTGACGACATTCTAGCTGACGAGGTCAATGGTAAAAGCCTGTTCCAACTCTTTCATCATAACCAACAGCACAGAAGTCATAAGTCAGGAGAAACTGTAGCGGTAACAATGAAAAGCCAAAGAAGGATCTCCTGCAGCTGATTCAGGTCAACTGTAATTTCACTGAGTTTTCGTTATTTAATTAAAAGAGTTTAACCCCTTGTTTAAGAAGTGAAAGTGCAATTATGTAACATGCAACATACTCAAAGAGATCAGACAGGTTTTCAGTGTGCTTCAACTACTTCAAATGAAATACCGCACATCAAAACATTGTTTAATCAGTACCCATTGCTCAAATAAAGTTTGTGTACACAGTACAACTTGTACTGTCCAAAACACACCTATCTGGCATTTAACTTTTGCTTACCTCTCGAACATGCTAGAACTTTTCATCCTTCCAGCAGGTATCTTTCTGAAATGCTCTAGCATATTCAAATGCAATTATTGTGTCCACCAGTGCTCTGTTATTACTGTTCATAAAACCAATTTTATCTACAGATCGGAGGCAACTGCTGGTGCCTGTCTCTTGCCTGGAGCTCTAGCAGTTTTTATGTCACAGGTACATTACCATGATGTACAAATGTAAGCTAAATGTCTTTTTCCATCCGCAGAAAGAACATGGAAATCGTATTTGGCTAGTAATTCAATCACTACGGCTTTTAGCACACACTATTTTTTTTTCCCCCCACAAAGGAATTAAATCTTCATTACCAGAGTGCATTTTTACGGTTTGAAACTATGACCTTACTGAGAAATATTCCAAATTTTAACATGGAAAAACCTGACAGCTATAGATACTCATTCATCTGAAATATCTACTTCATCTTACATCTAGATAAACCACTTAACTGTTTTTTAGGGATACTACAAACTAACGCAAAATACTGGTAGCGCATTAACAGAAATAAGCAATTACGTGCCAGGGCTGGAAGTTAGAAACAGAAAGAAAAAAAATGAAAGGTTTGTTTCTTATATCGAAGACAAAAGGGAACAAACCCTCCTAAGAGGAAGAAGTGTGAAAGCAGTCCTAAATAGCTCTATCTTATTTGAAAGACGACTGTTACCCAAATATTTCACTAGTCATTACAGAAAAGACACTGAGTTAATTATGTAAGGGCTGAGAAGTGAAGCATTTTCTACAGTCTTTCATACAAACTATCTTTAAAAAAAAAAAAAAAGTAGTTACATAACACAGATTTAAGGGATAGCAGAGATGTCATTCAAATAGAAAGTTCTTGAGGCAGCACAGGGCGAACAGTGAGTGAATGATGCAAGAAGTCTGGGCTCCATGCACTGAGGATGGCTTTTCAGCCAGTGGCAAAAACACACAGAAATTAAAAGAACAGTAATAAAAAACAATTTCACATTATGAAGGGCTTAAAGAGAAAGATAACTTAACTGAACTCCAAAACAATATTGACTTTATGTAATCTGTATGCTTACATATACAAATGAGCAAGAGTGTTCCAGCTGGGCCATCTTTCACTTAGCGAATACTTTCTCTCATTTATGAGTGACTGACTGAACAAATCAGTTCCTACAGAGAGAGTACCAAGCTCCGTTAAGTCCCCCTCCACTTTCAAAATACATACACAGTACACAAGTGAGTAACCCAAAGAACTTCAGTATCTGATTTTAAATGTTGTCTCAATTGGGGAAAAGAAAAAGGTTTTTAAAAATGCAGACAAAAAGTCAGAACGCCTCCTGTATCTAAAGACTAGATTACATATAAACAATATGTGCCGGTATTTTTTACTTCACATTTTCAAATTACACGTCCACACACTTCAACACAGTATGCAGTATCCATCTCCAACTCAGATGTAGGGATTCTATATTTTATTACCTAATGTGCCAAAATAAAAAGGGTTATTTTTTCCAAACATGGAAGATGGCCTAAAATTGGCATAGATTATTCTTTAATGAAGGAGAAAAAACATTGAAGATAATGTTATTAAAGAGTTTAATTAAGCTACCTAGGGCTACTTCTCCTGCAAGAAGTAAGAATAATCCATTCAAGAATGATTTTTTTCTTTCCCCCCAGGAACAAGAACTTTAGGCTACAAAGACAGGTTCACCAAAACAAGCAAATTCTCATGTAACTGAGAGGGCACTGGTAACTTAGCACCATTCCAAACTGCAGCCAGACTGTGCTGAGAATTCGCAAAGGTGAGGATGGCCATGATATCACTCGAACAGGCAAATTAAAAGAATGAGACTACACTGTTCCTGAAAAATGGTCTTCCTTTCAATTTCTGCTAGATATAAACCAACATTTCACTTAACACACAGACATACTGCAGGAAGGCAGTAACTATCGGTGTAACCACTTCCACACAGAAGTTAACAACTACGATGAACACAGACACTTAAACTGCATGCATACCAACGGCAGCTGAGAACAGTTTTTCATGAATGAAAATTATTTTTTTCATCTTTTGGTTTTCAGAAAATATGTAATTTACAACAAACATTAATGAGAGCAGAAGCTATTTCTGAAAACATAAAATTTCTGCTTCAGATCTTTTAACATTAACATATGTATATACACAGAGAAGTAAACATATGCAGCATGCAGGTATATCACCACGAAGGGCTTACAGTTCTTTGTGCTTCTCCTCTGCCAGGATTTGATCATTTGGCTTCAGCCCATACCTAGAAAACAAAACATAGAACAGTTAACTCACTTGAAAAATACATCTTTAGAACATAGTTTTATCCTTCAAAATTGGCAAATTATTAAACCATGTAATATTTGTTGATTCAGTTACCCCAGGTACTGCAAGACAACAGCAAAGTTTTCTAAGGAAAATTTTACATGTTTATTAAATTTACCACCGAAAAGAAGTTCTGCTTTACACCCCATCTTCAAATTAGACCATACATTTTGCTTTACTGTGTACCAAAAATCATTGCACTTCACATCAAACCCATACACTGATTTCAAAACGTGGATCTGACAAAGCACAATAGTGAGAAAGACAGACAAGGTGAATGCTAAACCTGGCGGTAACGTTTCCCTCTTTCCTAAGTAGAAGTATTATACCAACACCAAAAACATTCTGTAGTCAATATATACATTTACAGGCTATTTATGAGGAAAACTTCTGCAGCCCACAGAGGAAACCTCTGATGAAAGGCAGAGCTTGAGAGAAAGAAGCCTTCTTCACTAGCAGGCAGCTTCAGAGAGCGGGCTGCTGGCGATGCAGCGCAGGGAGAAGGGAGCACTGCTGGTCCTGCTGCAGGCTGCACTGTCACTCACTGGGAAAAGTCTTTCATAAGTAACCTCACTGGTTCTGTGCCTCAGAAAAAAATTATTTTGTCATCTCAAACTGTTCCACTATGGGCTTTTGTAATTTGTTTTTTTGTTTGTTTGTTTTCATTTGTTTGCTTCTCTGGACAGCCCTATGGAATGGAAGCAGCTAAAAGTAAAGAATGTTTTGAGTAATTCTGCCAACAGTAACTGCTCATGCTGCAGACTAAAGGAGCTCCCCACCAGAACTTTGCTCTTTGCTTTTGTTCCTTTCTGCAGTCAAGTGCAGAACCATAAATTACTCCTTCCAAGTGAAGTTTCTGGACACTAACAATGATCAAACTCCTTGCATATTGATTATTGTTTCAAATAAACAGAGAAAGCATTCTGAATTCCTTCTATCCTTTTCTGATAATACTCTCTGAAACAGCTTTTTTCAGCATCCATTTAAAATGCAAGAATCAACCCCAGACATTCCCAAATTCACCAGTGCTGCATTCAGACATCCCAGACACCAACTAACTGACCCATTTTTCCTATTCACATCCCCAGAGACCGCCTTCAGTTATTTCCCATAGCACCATGCAGACTTCCATCCATTTATCCACCTTGTTGCTAAACCCCTCGTGGAGTTGCTTCTCATCAGGATGGAGTGAACGCGTCCACATTCTCCTTCTAAAAGCAGAGTTTGCATTTGACTCAAAGCAGGCTGCACTAACACACTGCTCAGTAACAGATTCAGGTCACTTGGTTTAATTGCAAGTCTTCCTTTCAGCTGACCATTCTATCACTCCTTATGCCACAAATTTTAACTGTTGTGATCTTGCATTTACTTCCAGATCAACGTTTTCCTTAGCGAATAGTGTCAGGCTCTTCTTCTTTAATGGGCAAGGCCTGGCCCTTCACCAGCCTCTTCCTAACACAGCTTTGCCCCTCCAACGATCTCCATTTGTCATGTCTTAAACATTTTACTGATAGCAAATAGTAAGGTATCAGAGAACAAGAAAAGAGCTACCAGGAAATTCCAGAAGCACCATCTGTCAGAAGTCAGAGGGCTGTGCCCGGGGTACATTATGGCCACACCAGGGGGAGCACGAGAAGGACCAGCTGCTCCTGTTGAGTCTGCAGAACTGTCCCTCTGGTGAACCTCAGCTTACCTATGTCTTGTTCATTACCTCTCCTTTCTTTATCCATGAAAATGGCACTTTTCTCAAGTATTCTTCCTTCTCCCCTGAAGATGTTGCTTTGATAGGAGCAGCTTGTCGAAGAGCATTTCCCACAAAAGGGATGTTTGTAGATTTCAAAACCTTCATTAGTACTTTTTGCACTGTTAGGAGGCATATTATATTTCATACGCAGCTGCTCAAGAGTTTAATAAATTTAAGTGTGCCACTAGCACAGTGAACAGCTTGCAAAACATGTGTTTCATAGGCAAGATTGATAAGTACCAGTTGGCTTTTCCTAACAGATGAAGGGAGAATTTCTCTCCCACAGATTTCTTAATTTTTTTTTCCAGAATCAAAGGTACTAAATACTAAGTTAAGGTTAGAGATACATAAACTGAAAATTCTAAAGAATTTAGGACAATTAAAGCTATTTAAGCAACCACAACAGCACATTGCGCATTTATTTTACATTTACATGTCTACTGTTAAACTAGTATGTGGAAGAGAAGAAAATACACTACAGAACTGGAGCAAGGAGCTGAAGGGACAACTTTAAATTTCACAGGGCAGAAAATAGTTTAAGCGAACTGTAGCACATTTCAAAAATGGTATTTCTGAGCACTTCCCTATGTCCTTCGCAGACGCTGAATCTTCTGAGAGCAGCCAGCATCCCCACCACCTGCTTCTGGAAGGGAGCTGCACTGCCCTGGCGGGGACAGGTGGAGCCCATGCTGCAGCAGCTATCACCCCACGCAGCTGTGAGCTTCCTCCAAACCCCTCAGCTGCCCGGCCAGATACACGCGGCCCAGCCTGCGAGCTCTGCAGCTGGCCAGTTCTGGCAGCCTGATAGCCTTACCCACCTGAGGAAGACATTAGCTTTCCCACAAAACTTGGATCCTTACGGAATTTATTAAGCCAGGACAGTCTTGGTCTAAGTCCTACATGTCCTTGTACAAACCAGCACACTCCAGCACACCCTATTCTGATTAAAACACAAGCAGCTTGTCAGCAAGTAGGAGCTAACACTGACCATTGTTTGATCACTCATCCTCTAGTCTCAGTTCAAATGAGAAGTTCCATGTCCTCTTACACTACTTTTTCCAGTGTCAAGATAATTATTATCACAATTTCAGTTTTTACAGTACCATTTTATTAAATGTCTGCTTTCAATTTCGTTAAAGCATACTTGAATCTGCAAGCTCAGCTCTGACTTGTGCAATGCACTTGAAAGATCTTTCTGAAATGCTAATCCTTTAACAACACTTTTCTTTTCCTCTTAATATGACAGGAATGGGAACTAATGCACTTGGTCCACAGTCAGCATTTTTGCAAAAATGCTTTTAATTCAACAAAAGGCTCTAAGGCATGATCCCCTTAAGACAGCATTCAACTTTACAAAGTCCTAACCAAACTGAAAAGAAAACACAGTCTACAATAAATACATACGGGTAAAAACCTTCAAATGCAGATCAAGTTCTGATCTGCTCTACATACCAGAGTTTCCTGAAAAGCTGGTAGGACTCACCTGTCCTAAGGCCAAAAACAAAGACTGATGATGAGCAAACAGGTTTTACAAAAATGACAATAGCAATAGAACATCCCAGTTTCAAAATTCCTTTACCTTTCAAAATTTCTTCTGACTTAAATCCCCCAGCAAGGTAAAAATGCATATGGAAACAACAGATAGAAATTGCAGAGCTCAAACTAAAAAAAAAAAATCGCATGGATATAAACACTGCTGCTTGAGCCACAAGAGTCAGGTGGAAATCTCCATCACACAGGCCACTCAGAAGGAGGTGTACAAAACCATACACATACATGTATCCGAGTAATATTTTCATTAATAACTTCAAGAATACTTATGAAGAAACAAGAAGCTAGAGATAAAAGGATATTTTTTCATTAACTGTCAATGTGAGTACTCAGTATTAAAGAAACAGCTTCTATTTCAGTAATACAAAAACAGTAAAGCACCCTAGGAAGCTCTGAACAAACATACAATCGTGCAGCCATCCCTCTGCCTTGTTTGATGAACAATAAACACAAACTTCGCCACAGTACACAGCTCTGACCTGGCCCCCTTCAAACAAACTTGGGCTTCGCTCTTCCGCGAGCTCCTTGCATCTGCCAGGCTCTGCTGCAGTTAACTGCTTTCACTTTTTCCCAGATTGATTAAAAACAGAATGGATGAATGGGTCCATTTCTCACATGCTCTTTGAACTGCACAGAAAAAAAAAAATCAAAAAAATCAAGAGTGTGATTTTTCTTGTCCAGTCAGTGCTCCCAAGCTCGTGGGTGTACTAACAGGACAGGACAGATTTAGAATTTGATGCTATGCTAGGCTCTGCTTCATCACTAAAAGAAGCCGCCTTTTTACAGCAGAGCTCTGTGAAAGCATTTCTTCATAAATTTTGAACAAAGCCATTAAGAAACCTTTAGGACCTCAGTGGAGTCTTCTTGTACTTAAGATTTGTCAGAGGGCATTTCCATAAGAATGATTCAGCAATCATGTTGTTTCAGCTTTTGAGTGATGTTAAAGCTACTTTCACTGTTCTAAAAAAAGAAATGCAGACCTTCTTCTGGTGGTTTTTTCTTAATAATTAATCTCCTCAAAGTAGGACAACCAGCCAGCAGGACAGCGGTGCTCACAGGCCCTTTTCAGGCTGCGTGACCAGCACTGCTAACGCGTCCCACGAGAGCTGGCAGCTCAGAAGCACAGCCGCGTGCCGCCAGGCTGCACAGCGCAACCCCTGAGCATTACATGTCGATGCACAAAACAAGCTGTTTGTAGCTGATGGTGTATGGGGGGACAGGTACAGAAGGTCTGCCTGGTTTGGAAGTTCCTTCTGCAGTCTCTCAATGGAACGGTGCCCTCACTGCTAGCTCCATTTCTTCTGATCAAGCTACACAGAGATCAAAAACCAGCAAACTGCTTTCCCAATGCTACTTGGGAGGGCAATATGTCTGCATTTTTGACAAGGCTGCAGCTGATTACAAGTCTCGTTGAAGCCAAATGGAGCCTTAATCCCACTGATCAGCTTAGTCATCTTTTCATGTCTGCAAGCTAGGAGCACAGCTACTATGGCTTCTATCTGTTTGGATCACTACGTTAAACTTGCCAACCCAGATCCTAGGGGCTGCACATTTTCTAAATCAAGCTGAAAACAAAAACCCACAACCTAGACCACGCCTTATGCAGAAATTCAGGAGCCAAATTCACCATGGACCAACCCCCCCATGCTGTGGGCAGACACAAACAGCTAAACCAAAATTGAAGTTCTGCCTAACTGGCACACACACCCTACTCCAAATATTTGTTTTAAGACATCATTTTTCCCCATACACTCCCCCAGTAAAGGGCTTTGATTCATGTCCTGAAAGTCACAGCCTCCTGCCTGACTCGCACTGTTTTTCTTCCACAACAGCCTAACACATTTCTTCCCTGTACTTTCCTCTCTGTTGCTTTGCTATCTTCTCCCAGCTTGACCATCGAAAGGCACCACGCTTCCCTTTCCCCCAGAATTTCTCTCCAGTTGGCCTCTCTCTCATTCTTTGACTGTGCAGCTTCTCCCATCTGTCTTTTCAGATGCTTTCCTCGCATTGACTGCAGACCAGACTCCCTTCAACACTGACTGCAGTCTTTCACGACAGCTGATCAGCTGCCACTGTTACTCTAGGATGACCTGATATATGCTATACAATTTTAGAAGATATCCTTACTGAATAGACACTGCTTTCTTGCCAAATGAAATACAGGTCCAGAGTCACTTCCTTGAGAAACTGAAAGATTAAAGAGAGTTTCTGTGATAGCAGCACAATTCCAAAGAAAACTTGCTCCCAGAAAAACTAAGTTTGGCAATAGTCCACTTACACTAACAAAAGAGAAAATTGCTTAGAAGACTTCTCAGACATTCCTTTAGCGTAGTACTAGGGATGGGAGAGGATGCACATCTCATGGACCTCATCCTGGACCAGCGCTAGCAATAGACATAGCAGCAAGCCACACATTCAGGAGTGACCTGGAGCTGAACGCAGTAGGTGCTGATGAAACCCACAGCCAGCAGCAAGCTGCAGGGGTGCACAGCGGCAACGGAGCGTTCTAGGAGACAGCAGGGCGGACCCGGTCACACAGCAATTTCAAAGCACAAGCAGGTGCGGAGTCCAGCAGCTAAATACAAAGAATAAAAATATGGGCAGGGATAAAGCATGTCCCACAGAGGAGTAACCTGGGGGGACAGGATGCCTGCAGTCAAGTCAGCACAACTTATGTCAAATGTTGGAGACATCAATAAACTAGTGTAATACCAGGCAGAGCAAACAAACAAAATGGAGAAACAGCAAAAGAACAACAAGGTGAGCGATAAGCCTCGGTAATTATTTTGTCCCCCTCCGTTTTTAAACAGAAGATGTAGCTACAACATTTAAACTAGGAAGAAGGAAAACAGACAGGAACGAAGCACATGCTACTGAGAAGTGAAAGATGCACATGAAAAACTGCACCGAGGAAGCTGAGGATGCCTCTGCCTGAAGACTGCTGAAAATAAATGCCTTTCCACAGTTAGCAATGACACAGAATCAACACCAGCTAGGGAAAAGAGCACATAGCATTACGCTGGCAGGGAGCTACACTGCTCAACAAAACAAAAGCATCTTCTTCAGGATGAGTTTAAGTGCATCTTAAGCCACAGATCTTGGCCATGCCATTTACAACATTTTCCAGACTTGAAACACTGCTCCTGGAACAGAAACGTCAGTGCTCAGAAAATGAAGTCACATCTTGGAGAACCCATGGAAGAGTTTCTGGTGTTTTCGTTTTTCCAACACCAGTTTTTTCCCAGTTCCTGTGTACTGGCATGGCTGCAGTCTTATTCAGCTGCACCACATCCTACATAAACATCTGTTTTTCAGAAAAAAACTTTTGGAATTTCCGGATGAAAGACATCCCAAAAATGCTAGCAGAAAGATTTTTATTTTTACCGTGATACTTATCATGAAAATGAAAGATGTATTTCAATTTCAACACAATTAACTTAAAATTACACTCCTAAACCTGAGACAGAAAATAAAAATTAAGAATCACTGCAGAGTTATGAGTATTTTGTTTCCCTATTTCTTGCATGGATACAAGCACTATTTGAAATATAAGAATTGCTATGTATAGTTTTTTTGATGCTTTTTTTTTTCCCTCCCCCCACCCTCATCTCCCTCTTGATCAGAAGTTTTCCTTAATAGCTGTTTCTGAATTATTCAGTGCAGTACAATAACCTCTCCGCACACTGACAGTATGTTTGAAAATCAGGACTTTAATCAGCTATTAATATTGTAAGACAGATTTAAAGGGCTTTTGAAATTGAAGTCAAAACAATAATAGGTTTAAATGATTAAAAGGGATTAAGAAAGCCAGGAAAGTTCAAAGCCTGTTAATCACCAGAAGGCAGAAAACTATGATCAGCCCTATCACTTCGGACTTAAGCATATAGCAGGGACCTTGCCAAAACAGTTTTCTTAACTGTAAAACGGTGAGCTAAAACTTCAAGACCTCTTAACACTTCCACTATCCATCTGAAGAGAAATGTTTTTGCAGGAATAATTTTTGAAAAGTCTGACTGCAAGCACCTTAGCCTACTTTTTATCCAGCAGTAATTCCCTTCCAAGAGCTAGTGACCACACTTCGTATATTTTCTTCTGAAATCATTACTCTGGATGCTCAGAGTACATGTTACATTAGTAGAAATTATTTTTGATTGACCTTTAGTAATTTCATTAAGAAATAAAATTATTTAAATTTGTGCAGAAGTGTAGGCAGTTCTGCTTATAGACTGAACTCTTTGCTGTATTCTTCTACATTATTCCTTTGAGTACTCAATAATTGAGCCATACTGTAGTCCTACCTGTCTTCTCCATTATTTCTGTTCTGACACAATCTAGCCATTCCACGCTGATTTTCTTCAACCAAAAATAAACAATGGTTTGTAGGGGAATAATTTTTCTTATAAACAGAAACCAGTTTTCACAATCTTGCATTATAATTTCACTTCCAGAGAAAATTGCTAAAAATAACAAAAGTAACATGCATATAATCTAATCTAAACAATAATCATCTGCAGGGTTGCTCTTCTCTTCCTAGTTAGCCACAAGTACTCATTATCACTTGAAAATTTATTGTTTGAACCAATTTCTGCCAGTTCTACAGCAGATCCTGCCAGTACTGGGACAGAAATTCCCCAAACAACTTGCTGCTGCTAAGCTCCTCTTGTTGATAAGGAGACTATACTAGAATCTCATTTGGTGAAGGCAGCAACGTGGCTGTGGATGCAACCCCCAGACTCCCCTGTGCAGCCCCATGGTCTGTTTTAATGACTGCTTCTAAATAAAGGCTCTTTGTATGCCCTCTATGAATAACACCGCAAGCTCAAGTGGCTTCTCCATGCCTGAAAATCAAATGACTGTTTTTTTCTGAGGAGGCACTTTCGTAAAGCAATGTGCATTAGGTATCAGGGTGAAGTTCAATAGGCTCCACACTTCTCCAGTGAAACACAGGTCAATACTGCAGACAAACTAACAAAGGCAGCAGATGTTACACTGCTGTAAATATCAACCAACTACTTTAGGCTTCCTCAACATACAATGCATTTCATAACGGAACTACAACTTTGTCCCCACACCAGATCTGTTGTGTCTCTACCTCTAGAAGAAAAAAAAAAATGTTCTATTTCTAGGTCACAATCACTTTAGTATCTCTAGTACAAAATAAATAAATAAATAAATAAGTCCCACCAACAAAAAGCTGTAAGATGCAGGAAAAGATTACTGTTGTCCAGTGAAGAACTCAACGCACTAAATCAGTCCAGAATATAACTTTACAGTAACAAAATCCTTCGGAAGGAGAATACTTTGAGTCCGAGTCTGTATCAAATCTTCGTTGATGTTAAACACTATTTTTTCTGTCTTTAAAATACAAGAATTCACCTTTTTCATTGTTCACAGTGATGCAGTAAGACTGTTGTATCATACTTGAAAATGCATTCCTTCATTTAGAAATCAGAACTAACAGCAAGTCTTACATACCAGCTGTTTTTTTTGTGTGTGATTTGTTTTACGATTTAAAGATAGCTTAAGATTTAATCTGTTTTTGCCTCCTACCCAACTGTAAGGATGTTTGTTTGTACCAGTCAGGCTAGGCAGAAGCATCAACTCCATACTGCTGCAACCTCAGCGAGCCTTTGCCCTGCCAAACAGCCAGGTCTCCTCCTTCACCTGGCTCTGCACCTGAGTACCTGTTGCAGGACAGGGCAGCTTACAGAAGGTTAAACATACAGCTGCCAGGTGGCTCATGTCCATTAATTCACCTTCTCTAAAAATTATTTTAATACTGACTAGGGCAAATAGTAAATTATAGACCCAAGGCCTGCAGCTGTTGTGAAATTCCAGCTATGCTTAAAGAATTTACCAAGCCACTTGAAGCATTAGATATATTGGAAAATAGTAGCACAGGAAAAGTGGCAGAGAAGGTTTTGTTCTTTACTGCAGCAAAAAATCTTCATTTCATCATAAAGGATGCAGGAGCAACACTAAGATGGAGACTAAGGGCAGAGCTCTTGAGAGAAGCTCCTTGGTCTGCTACCACAGGAGGATCAGAGATTCCAAGAAGAGCAATTACTGCTTCTGGGAAGGACGTTCCTCCCTTTAGCCTCTAGTCACTGCCACTGTGTTTTGCATCTTAGCTCTTACCCACAGCTGCAGCTGCAACATCAAGCCCAGACATCCAAGGACCTGGCGGAAGGGAAAAACGGCTGCGGCGTTTGGACAGTTCCTGCCGGGGGGAGCCCCCTGCTTCGGCTGAAGAACAGTTCTGACACAGGCTGGTTGTAGGAAAAGCTGTTTGAGCACTTCTAATCTTTTGAATTTCAAATTTCTGCTAACTCACAATATCCTAAGGTACTAGGCTTCTTTTATTATTTTTTACCCCAGTTTACAGATGGAACTTGACATGTCCTACTCCTGAAAACAAGACAGCTATGCCTCCGATGTTCTTGGCTAAAGCAGGAACTTGTAGCTGGTGCTTTCAAACAAGAAAAGCAACTTGTCTTTATTAATTCCATCTTTGAATGGTGTAATGTGTTGATACAACTCTACATGAAGCTTGCCTGAGCTCATATCCGTAACGCAAAAATTGCTTAAGAAATAAGTCAGGGATCTTGCACAGGTTAATTTCTGCACAGGTTGCAAGCATAGCTTTTTTTTTCCCTCTTAAGTAATAGAAATATGTAATTTCAAGCTTACAATTCTCTGAAAGAAGTCATTTCCTACAACTCAGTTTTTAGAGTTACTAACTACATAAGAAACGCTACAGACATTGAAATTTAGTTGAAAATATTTAATATACGCATCCAAACACTTCACACTACGTACACTGACTAACAGTTGCATTCTGCTGCTCTCTAGTCCTGCTGCACAGAACAAAATCACAAGCAGAATTCAAGATGAATTAGCTTCAATGAAGTGCTGGCACACTTTTGCAGAAAGGAAATTGTAGCAACTAGAAAGGAACAAGCAGATTTGGGGGGAGGTCTTCAGTCTCTTTTCCACTCTCTATCAAAAACTCTATCAACAAAGTTCCCAGGAGCTTCTTTAACTCCTACAGTCAGAGCTACAGCTTGTCACACTAGGTCATCATGCTCCCCTTTATGCTTTGTCACGTGCATCTCAGATTCTTGTATCGCTGTCACTTCAGGACAAGGAGGGAAAAAAAAAAGTCAAGAAAAACAAATCACTGGAGCAAGCTGGAAAAATAATCACAGTCTAGCCATCGCTGCCTGGTCTACATCTGATAAGACAGACATAAAACCCCAAGCTCAAAGTAGAACTGGAAAACCTTAAAATTTACACAGCTTGCAATGATGCACTTTTCTGAGCGCAGTTCTGGAGTTGTGCTCAAAGACCTAGAATTGTTTGGCACAGTTCTGAGTAAGAATCTACTGACACACAACACAAACATCTACACCAACAACAGGCGAGCTCATCACTGAATCTCTTGATAGCAATTAAAAAAATAAGAAAGCATAACACTCTCAGCGAGAGATTCCATCTTACTCGTAAAAAGAAAGCCAGGGTTTGTGAAATGAAAGATCTTCGTCCCCAGCTCTGCGTTTAATCTGAGCTTGCTAAGGAACTTTAAGCTTTGTGACCTCTCATCCACAACACAGACTTGGTCTTTCTCCAGTAACCTGGAACACTCAGAGTTCTACCCCGCCAAAAATAAAGTAAAACACGACGCAAACAGCAGGTCTGCCCTTCTCCAGCCCTTGACTAGGGAAAAGAACACCAGCAATTGAAAGGCACCCGGGCTGCCTCCACCCTCTGCCTGTGGCTACAGCAGAGACCACAGGCCCAGCGCTCCCAAATGAGCAGGACAAGCAGAGGCGATGCGCAGGGCAGGCCTGGAGCACCACGAGGGCAGCAGTGATTGACAGCAGCGAAAGCACCTCAGGACACAGGTTGCAGGAGCACTCGTGTGGTATTGGCACATTGCTCAGGAACAGCCTGACCAAGTACTAAGTTGCTAAAAATGAAACGTTAAACATTTAATTTCAAGAATGGCTATGCACAGCCAGGGAGAAAAGCTACTGAGAATGCACATTGCCTGACCTGGATGAAGCACAATCAATCAAGTAGTAATGTGCATTACTAGTTTCTTAAAAACATTATTAAAAAAAAAAAAGCTTTTTAAATATGGAGTTCTGACCACTTAAGAACTGTGATCACCAAAAAATAGCCCTCCCCCCCCCTTTTTTTTTTTCCATACTTCCCTTACAAATCAATTTCATCTTCAGTAAAAACAAAACAAAAAAAAAGACTGCGACAAATAATTGTTCATTTAACTGGATTTTCCTATTTTTCAGTTCATGAGTGACCAAACTTTCACTACATTACTAGAGTAAACAGAGAAGAGCTCTACCATCCCTATACTGTTGGCAATTTTGGTTTTATATTCTTTGGGAACAGTAAACATCAGAATTGCATCTTATCATCCTGCAATAAAAAAAAAAAAAAACAACTAAAAATGCCTGCAGCCATACCCAGAATATCAATAATTATTTTTATCTATAGTGCTCTTCATGAAAATCTATCTCATAATAGTGCAATTAGGAAACATTTTTTTTTTCGCCATAGAAAGAGTAAATACTACTAAACATGAATTTTTACCATCTAGTTTTAGATTGATGCCACTTCCCCACTGATAAACTCAGCACTTAGATGAAAGGTATTTCCAACAAGTGTCTTTTCATCAAATATTATTGCTTAGCTAACAGAGAAGCTTACTGAATTCACTGAGCTTTTTCCCTGCAGCTTCTTGTTAGCTGTGTCTTCTTTGTCACGTTTAGACAAGGCAAATGGGACTCCAGTTGAAATGCCAGTACTTCAGCATTTGCTGTGTCACACATCTCCCAAACTTTTGTTAAACAAATTTGTGCTTGGGAGTGAAGGGAATATATAGAAAAGCTGCATGTGTGTCAGTCACTCACGTGTCTCAAGATCATTCTAAAGAAAGCAATTAATGCAATAACTAGACATATTCTCATCCAACAAAATAAAATCAGAGTGTTCTGAAGAAAAACTAAAGAAAATGGATGCTATGAATAAGCAAACATACAAAAGAAGTGAGAACCCTTGATACATTAACAAAGAGAGGAGATAACAAGAAGGGGAATATTTCAGATCCGTGAACATGGTACATCTGATTTACAAGCACGTAAGTAATTACAAGCTCTTACAGGTACATAAGTAATTACAGGCTCTTCTGGAATCATTGCTCACGCTCAGCATACCCTGTAAGCATCACAGCTCCTTCTGCAGAGCTTTGTCTTTGCATAGGTAAATTTTTTCATAAAGCCTTTTCCAAATGGAGCGTAATCTTTCACTCATTTAAACTACATATCTAACCAAACGCACTAGGAAAAATTATCAGGCTTATGGAAAGCTCTAAGCGTGCTGTCAGGTATGCTACCAAATTTATAGGCACATTAGTTCTGAGAGGTCCTTTTAAAGGCAGACATCATTACCTCAAGGTTTAGTAAGCAAACATTGGATTTTTTTTTTAAGTGTAACAGCAGATAGATTATGCAATTTGGTTCAACAGTATCAGCAATGGTTTAAGTTAGACCCTTAGATAAGCTAAATTGGGTCCTACAGATATAACTCAAACCACAAGGTAATAACAGAATCCTCAGCCTCACCAAATGAGCCGGCAGAGCACGGTGTTTTCGTAGTGATCTTTCACTAGGATTACTGAAACAAAGGAATATCAGAGCAAACAATCTTTGAGTAAGTTTTAGGGACAATATGTTTTTAGGTTTATACCATGTACTTCCCATTCATTCAGCATTGTACAGGCAGATAATATAATCCCGGAGGAAAAGCACTACAGAAACCTGCTAACATGTCCCACAGGGTTGATGAGGTACCCGCAGTCAAACTAAACACACTAATGAAGGTGAAAAGGGTTAAAATTTTATTTTTCATTTAAATCTGGCAGCAAAGTCCAGATCTGTGGCTGGTGCCTTCTCTGATCCTGTGACCCAATACAGAATCACCCCGTGCCTTTCTCAGCCCTTCAGGCTCACTCCAGCATGTGTTTTTGGGGACAGCGAAACAGACCAGCCTTTTAGTGCGGGCAGACAGATGTTTTTCTCTTTAGTTGCTTACCAAAGTTTTTTTCCTAATTTATAGGCCTAATTCTCACACGACTGAGATAAAGATCAAATACACACATCTTCACTTCCATCACACCAAGTGCATACATGCCCTGTGACGGCCCAACTACTCCCAGTGCTGCAGATGAGCTGGCAAAACAGGAAAGAGAACAAAATTGCAGATGATCCAGTCCATGAAAGCTATTAAAAAACTACAGATCTCTACTGAGCAGCAGCCATGGACTTCTGCAAAGATTGTTACAGCCCATGATTTTAAGAAAAAGCATCTCATACAAGCAGAAAAAGACTTGGCTGTTTTGACAACTGATAAGTAAATCAAACAGCACTCTTGCAACTCGTAGTCCTGGACAACAATGCTGACAAAGTCATCAGTCTGGAGATGATGAATAAAATGTCAATTGGCATCCAGGTATCCACAGTTAGCAAACATATCCCACTTCATGAGGTCATGGCTCTGGTCAAGCATCCAGGAAAGACAGTGGAATAAAGCAATGAGTATTCTTAACCTTGATACCACAAATAGAGCACGTGCTGTCACCTCCCCTGCACCTCACCTTTGTGAGAGCACAGGCTGAAAGACATTTACATGCTTGTACAGGAGCTGTCAATCGCAAGTATTTTCCTCACCTTCCTACTGGCTAAATAGGGAAGATGCAAAGTTTTCACTTATTTATAAGTCCCACAACTAGGTAAGTCTGTCAACATGCATCTGTCTTTAATGATTCTTTCTGCTTCCTCAGTTCATGCAGTCACAGAGCAAACTGCTGGACAACAGTAGGAGGTCTGTCCCTTCTGAACACGTACACTGTACACGTGCACGAACACGTGCTTTACAACTGCTGGATGTGCACCTGACAGACAATGACCAGATCTCTACAGCCCAAATATTTCAACCACGGCTGGGTAAATGCTAAAAGCGAAGTAAGTGCAAAACACTGTGTTCCTCCTTCTTCGAGGTGGAGCAGCGAAGCAATGTCACATCCTGACAGCTGGATCCACAGAAGTACTGAGTTTCTGTGGAAAGTAGTCTTCAAGTGGCATTCCATGCTAATTAGAATATCTTTGTTTGCTTCAATATATATGACATACATTAAGTTTTAAGTTACACTCAAATGCCTGTTACAGATTCAGTAGGTAAAGGAACTGTTCCTGTTGAATGTCACAGGTAGAATCTAGTAAACAAATTATACTGAAAGCTTTAATAAATACCTGTTAGGCAAGTTATTTTTGCACACTGATACAGCTACACTGAGCAATTTGCCCACAAACCATCTCCCTTTTTTTTTTTGCCCCCTCCCACCCACAAAAAGTTGCTTTTCCAGTAATTATCTGTATACCAGAAAAATGAGGAGGAAGAAAGAAAATCTTATGTTATTGAATTAATGCAAATTAAAAAGACACAAAAACCTGCCTTTCTAGCATTTCTTCCATGCAGATACTCAGAAAAAAAATAAGGACAATGAGTTCAAGTCTGTTCTCCAGCTTTCAATAGTGTCATCAACACTGCCAAAACTTTTCAGATCGTCTCCCCAGAGGTGAGAAATGAGACCAAAGAAATATAACTCCGTGATGGAGGCCACAACTTCTCTGGCTCAGGTAACGCCAGATCAAAAAAACTGACTGGCACAGTGCAGCTCCGCTGTGCCGTAAATTAAGACCACTTCTCCTAGAAAAGGTCTGGGAAAGGTTTAAAGCTTTCCAAAACTTTTCTAGAAAGGACAAGACTTCAGAGCAAGCTCAGATTAAACCAAACATTTATCTTGAAAGTAAAGTGATAGGGCTATGCTAACAACCCAAGGCAAACATACCCACCCAGCCCTCCAACACTGCTCATTTCTTCAAACCAGTATTACATGGCAGCAGGTTGGTTTGAATCTGCCTGGGGCAGGACTGTCATTCTGTATTTATTTTCAAGTTTATTTATAGAATGGATTGTATACCACGTAAATACTATTAAAAGCACCATTTGAGACTTCCTACACAATCTTATGCTGCTTCCATTTGCATTTTCCTAAAAGAAGGTACAAAAATAATCTCGCTACCAAGCCTCTTTTTAACACCCTTATTTCATTTGAAATAGACATTGATGTTACAAGTTTAATCAAGTCCTTTATTCTGAACAAAGGCATTTACTCTTAAAAAAGTGGCTTTAAAAAAGAAGAGGCTGAACTAACAGGAACAGCCTCTTTGCACATTTTCAAGTCAGAGCCCAGCTGGGCGGATGGCCCCTTTCAAAATGCTCACCTAGTTGAAGAGGTGAGAGAGGTTCCAGAACTGACTGATCTGATCATTGTAAAGACACCAAGAGCTAACCTACATGGCTAGAGATGGCTGCATGCCTTCTTTGACCAGCATAACCAGAGATC
>VXAV01001861.1:279954-321762 GCA_013399715.1 Alectura lathami
AGCCCCGGGCCGCGCTCCCTCCGGCCGCTCCCCGGGTCCAGGGCCGGGCCTTGGTGTCCGGCCCGTGCCGAGCGAAGTGCTCGTGGGGTGACGGGCCTGTGCCCAGGGTACAGCGCGGGAGGGGGCTGCGTGGGCACCCTGGTCACCCGAATCCTTCCTTGGGGTCGTGGCTGCAAACCCGGCGGTTCTGAGCAAGCGGGACTCGCTTCATTAGCAAGGGTGCTCGTAAGCACGGATTTCCGTAACATGCGCTGGAAATTATTCCGTTATCCTCCAGCACCGCACGGCGCATCGCCTCTGCCCTGTGCAGTGTGTAGCAGGGCAGTTGGGCGGAGGTTGCAGCTGCTTTTCCTTTGTTTCAGGGCTGATCTGCTTTGAAGTAGCAAGGCACTTAGCATCTTTTCGTTGTGCTGAAGGGTCGTACCTGTTAGCTGTTGGTCTGCCTGAAGGCACAACTTCATTAAGTGTAGCTGTTGTGTAAACAGCCAGGCAAAAAAGTCATACTTGAATAGTGAAAGCTGATGTTCACAGAAGGCAGGCTGCAGTAGGGGAGAGAGAAAGCCATTCTGTAGGAAAAGCACAGGTGCGTTGGGTACAAGGGGCGAAATGATAGAGGCAATCCTTTGCAAAAGCAGTGACCATGCCGAACATGGGAGTGATTCAGCCAGCAGTTCCTGGCAGGTTTGAATTGTACATAGCTTCTTGCGTATTAAAACAAAAACAAACCAAAGCCTTTTTAAAAGTTCCTACTTCTTATTTTGTTTTTACCTGCAGCCAACGTAATTCAGAATTCAAGAGCACAGCTCTGTTCTCTTGTGCGCCTTCTTCCTGCGGTTTAGATGTTGGACTGGTTGTGGCGGAGTGCATGCGTTAGCGAGAGCCGCTGTCGGCAGCAGGGTTTCGTGGCACCGTGGGCTTTGACCTGGCGTTCCAGCAGTGCCTGGTGCCGCGGTGCTGTGCGAGTCCTGCCTTGAACCTCAAGTGCCTCTTAAAGTAGCGCCTTGGGAAGGAGCGATGGGAAGCTGGTGGCACGGTCACTGCAGCCAGCCAGAGGTACAGTGAACTGGGAGAGAAGGCAGAAAACACCTTGCCAGAGGACTGACAGGCGTCTGTGTCCTGCGATCGAATCCTGCTGCCTTGGCCGTTCAGAGTTCCAGTGGTTT
This sequence comes from Alectura lathami, assembly GCA_013399715.1. Lineage (NCBI taxonomy): Eukaryota > Metazoa > Chordata > Aves > Galliformes > Megapodiidae > Alectura > Alectura lathami. Next base: position 281,118 of record VXAV01001861.1, read on the forward strand.
GCTGGGACAGGAGCCTCACTATCGGTGTGCTCCTGAAACTCCTGCTGACGACATCCTGGCCATATCCATGTCAGTTTGGTCCTCTCCATCTCTTCGTTCGGTACTGTTCTCAGAGAGTAGATTTCTTAATGGTCCACGGGTTGTCCTAAATACACTGATTTGGTTGTAAATTCTATGAGAAGTGCTCCATCACATTCGTTTCCATTGATCATTTTATTTCTGAGCAACTCTGTTGGATTTTCACCTTTTGCAGTGAAACTTTCTGTTCCTGCAGATCCCAAAGGGAACCACGGTTATGCAGTATCTAACATTGTTCGATCATTCCGTGTCAGCAGGTGGTTTATTGGCAAGAGGTGGAGCCATCTTGCCAACGCTTGAAAGAGTCGTACAAAATTGAACAGAGTCACCACGCAGATACGTTAGTAGAAAGCTGACGGGTCCGTAGGTGAAATGCCGCACAAATCGCTACGCGGGCTGTGATTGTGTTGGTGTAAATGTGGAAGAAGCTGGAACAGCCGTTGGGAATGCTGAGCTCTGATTTGAGACAACTCCGGAGTGTTCTCAGAGGACTGCTTCCTTTCACAAACCGTTCCGGAGAGTTACTAACAGCATTTTGAACGAGCGTGAGGATAAATACATAAATATTGAAAACTGGGGAAGCGAGGTGTTTAGTCTTTAAATAGGGGTGATGTTGCTTTTGGAGTATACATCCAAGCGGTCGCTGTGCAGACAGCAGCACTTCGTGCTGTTGGGTTACAGTTGGTTTTGTTCTGGAAGTTTTGATTGAGTAATAAGACACTGAGCAGTTCTTGAGAAGGTTGCAAATGCATTTTTACCCTAATGCGTGGATGCCGTAAGCTGTGGGCATCATGTAAATGAGAAGGATCAACGGCAGCTTCAGCAGCAGCAGTAAGATGTGTTAGCAATGACAGGAGCCTTACAAAAACCCATCAAGTAACGTTCACGTTTCAGTAAGGTCTCAGACCCGCGACTACGAACATTGTCAGTCGTTGTACCAGCCCAGCCGGCGGTACGCTCAGATCTGTCACGCTGCTCTCTTGTAAATGTCACTGGAGTGTTAGATGGGACCTCTCTTCCTTCGGTGTGCTATTTTTAGAGCCAGTGAATGGGGCTGGGGAGGTGTCCAGTTACATGGCACATCCTGAACGTATTGGAAGGAGGCAGCTGGAGTGCCCACCGGCTGCTTGAGACAGAAGCACGAAATAGAACTACCTGTCTGAGCTGATTTGTTTCTCCAGATTACTTTGAGCATGTGGTTACTTCCCGTTCTTCTAAGGGCTCATCACTGGAAGTCGGCTTCCACAGCTCCAAGGAGGCTCAGCCATTCCACGGCCACTAATCCCACCGCCCCTCAGAGCAGCCCCGCCAGGTCGGGGAGCACGAGAGCTCAGGAACGCTTCCTGGTCACCGTCTGGTGCTGAGCCCTGCGCAGTAACACTGTGAAGGTCGTTGCGGAGGTCTAGGATAAATTCCTCGCTCCTGGTTTTCAGAGCTTTGACTGTAACTCAGTGCGAGGGAAAAGCAGCTGGCAGCAGTATTTCTGTGTTAGTTTAACAGTAGGGTGCTTAATTTTAGCTAAGGACAAGCACGTGCAGTCAGGGTTGTTCCCATGATCTCAGCCTTTCCCTCTTGAAGCCTGCTGTGACTTCAGTCCAGATGTTTCTCTGCCAAGAAATGGGAGAAAAAGTGAAATTGCAAAATCCAGATTTAGTCAAAAGATGGAATATCAGAGATGGAAACAGCATATTTGAAGTTACCTAAATTAAAATATTTAGCTTTTCTTTGAGGACTTAATTCTGGTAGAGTAGAAATGTCTGCCTAGAGCCACATGGAACTTTGTATGTCAGAGCTCTTAACCAGGATGGGAGGTTGGCAAGCAGGTACCACAAAGCCTCCGCGGGGCTGCTTGTAGCTGCGGTACGAGCACCTTGCCCTGCAGTCAAGCAGCGGTGTGTCTAAGGCAGTCAGCCTATTAAAAGTGATCTTGCATTTTTGGGCCAGAGGACACCGTTCAAGTAATGGTCCACAAAACCTTCAGTCTGCTGCTGAGATAGGCCTAAAAGCAGAGCGGTGGGGGACGCGTCCTTTAGAAACATTCCCAGAAGCACACCCTTAGCATTTTACGTGGTGCCTGTGTGTGTACGCTGCTGCAGACGCGCCTTCCGGGTTCTCGGATGGCGGTGGTGTGCTTTTGCTGCTATGTTTTAAACTGATGGACTTCGCTCCAAGACCTTTACCCTCAGTGTCCCAGCTCTTTACATGCTGTGCTCTTTGGCCAGTGGTGTTGACTTGACCTATTGGGGTGAGGAATCTTACTGTCCCTGGAGGGATATCTTATGTTCAGCATTTCTTATCTTTTTTTCTTTGCAAATCTAAACTTCTGACAAGATAGAAGGAGAAGGTAAAGTAATGAGAAACACTCACGTCTGCGTGTATTAAAGGAAGTCTGGCACTCACAAAATAGATTAGCTGGGAAATGTTCAGTAGTGGAAGCACTGTACGTGATTTTTGTTGAACATTAGCTTACGTAAGGTGTTTTTGTAGCAGCACCAGTTCTCAGATACCCAGCATCAAATCCGTCTTTATCTGGCTGGTGCCAGCTGTTTGACGGCGTGTGGGGTAGGGGCAGGGGCTTAGCCCTGCGCTGCTGGAGGAGCCTTGGTGTGGTCAGCACCGGCAGAGGGAGGCGTAGGAGCGGAGCTGCCCGCGGGCTGGAGGGGCAGGACTGGAGGGGTGGGCCTCCTGCTGCGGGCAGTGGGGCACAGACTGGGGACAAGCTGCAGGGAGAGAGAGGCAATTGTCCAGAGCACTTCAAATCACATTTCTTACTAGCATGCTGCTAAAACCTGTGAAGGAGAAAAGGAGTGTGTGAGGGGTTTTATAGGGAATTATTGTGCTAGAAGCAAAATAATTACATATCCTGGGACCTCCAGAGGACAGGGAAGGCAGCCAGGTGGGACTTCACTGCCTGGTTTACGCAGACACTGTAAGGCCGTAATTGCCAGTCTGGGCCCCTGGACCGCTTTGCTGTTCCAGCTCGCCCCGAGGCCACACAGACTCATCTGCACAGCTGGCACGTGGGCGTGAGTCAGTAGTGGCAGGGGTCTGACACTACCTCCTCTTGTGGCTGTGCAGGCCCTCCCACAACTGCGTATCAGGTCACGGTTTGGTACCCTAAGTGGAATGTGTCAAAAGGCACGACCCTGCTGACACAGCCCTCTTGTGAGCCTGCAGCTGGCTGCAGGACCAGGAGGGGCCAGCGTGGCGGTGCGCAGGCGGCCGTCATGTCTGCACGCTGCGCGGCTGTGCGTGTTGAAAACACACGGACGCAACCGCAGTCGCTGCCGGTCGGTAGAATGGGGCGAGGCCGTGCAGCAGGACTCCTGCCAGGGCTCAGGTCCGCCGCGCAGCGCGTGTGGGGTGTACCTGCAGCAGGCTGTGGGTGCTGGGGGGCCAGGCCTGTCGGCACGGCGTGTGCTGGGCCCCCGCCGCGCAGCTTTGGGTGCATTTACTGGGAACTGGGGTCTGTGTTTGTTAACAGCAATGCTATTGTATCCATATTAAAATGTACAGAGAGCTATTCTAAGCTTTACAGCTGATCACCTTCATACGTTCGGGCTGCCTTGGTGTGGAACAATACTGACATTCAGTGGTTGATTATACTCAGTGCCACTGTGCAGGAGATTTTGGAGGGTTTTAATGTTCAGCACTAGCTAAATTCAGAACATGTTTAGTTCAACTGGATTAAAGCGACTGTGTCAAGGCTCCTTAATAAGAATGCTATGCTCATAGTATTAAAATTGTCTGCTTTTTTTTTTTTTAGCAAACTAAATTAGAGATTCATTTGGTTCAGGGCAGGTATAGTAGAAGTAATGCAATAGTGTCACTTTGTAGCTTTGTTTTCTTTCTCACTCTTAAGCAAATTGGCAATCAGCAATTCCAAAATAAGTTCCCCTTGTATGCCACATTGGCTTCATTGGATTTTTCAGCCCATACAGTGACCGTTGGTGGTCTTGTGTCAGCAGGATTACAGCTGCCTCATGTGAAGGCTGAGGAGCGAAGCCGAGGTCTGGCTGCATTTGTCTCTTCTACAGATGTGGAAAAACAGTTGATTCACTTTATTTGAATCAACTTACTTCACTTACTGTCTCACTGAAAAGCTGAGACATATACTGGGAATTGGTTTTGAAAAACAGGCCGATAAGCTTATTTTCCGATAAGTAAAATGAAGGATCGTTGGCTGGGGTATGTTATTTGTAAGTCTTGAAAGATCCAAGAAAAATAAGTTACATTTAGTATCTGTTGGTGATACTCCTCTTGCTTCGTGGCTGAGTTAGTTTTTAAGTGTAAAACTATTTTAGAAGGTTTTCTTCCATGTGTGTCAAGCACATCTGAGGCAATTCTGTTACATGAAACAAACATCTGGCTTGGTGTACTTGTAAGGAATTCCAATCCTTTTCCAATTGCAGCTTGGCTTAGATCATAAGTAAAAGACTTATCAGCTAGCAAATAAAAACCACTTCTCTTGTTCAATGAGGATAGACTGAGAGAGTTGGGGCTGTTCAGCCTGGAGAAGAGAAGGCTCCAGGGAGACCTGAGAGCGGCCTTTCAGTATCTTAAGGGGGGCTGCAAGAAAGGAGTGGACAGACTTCAGCAGGGCCTGTTGTGATGGGACTGGGGGAAATGGTTTCAAACTGAGAGAGGGGAGATTTAGCCTGGATATATGGAAAAAGTTTTTTACCATAAGGGTGGTGAAGCAGTGGCACAGGATGCCCAGAGAGGTGGTGGATGCCCGGTCCCTGGAGACCTTCAAGGTCAGGCTGGGCAGGGCTCTGGGCAACCTGACCCAGCTGTAGCTGTCCCTGTGCACTGCAGGGGAGTTGAGCTAGGTGGCCTTTAGAGGTCCCTTTGAACTCGGACAATTCTATGATTCAGTGATTCAATAGCTGAAAGCTGACAAGCTAATGAGATAACCTTCAATGCTCAATTACACACAGAAATGTTATGCAAACTCCTGTGCCACAGGAAAAAGCAGGAACTTAATCATAAAGTTATACTTACATGTTGCTGTGCATGTGTCAGTGGCTGCCCACTCAGGAGTCAGCTTTTCTTTAAGAAATACATGAGAAATGCCGAATAGGGGTGAAAGTAGAAATCAAGGATGCTGGCTTCTTGCTTACCTTGTGATACATGCTAGCAACTTAATCCACTGTGATGTAATTTGTGGCAAAGCATTCATTTAAATAAAGAAAACATAATTTTAAAAAAAGGCAGCAAAGCAGAATCTTTTTCTTCAATTCACAGTGCGTATTAGTAAACAATAACCATAATAAGAAAGGGAATGTGGGAGAAGAACTAATGTCAATCCTCAAATCCTTGTGTTTATTGTAACTTCTTTAAATGTGTTTCCAACAGAAGATGATCCACAGCCTGTTTCTTATAAACTGTTCTGGTGATATATTCTTGGAGAAGCACTGGAAGAGCGTTGTGAGCCAGTCTGTGTGTGACTATTTCTTCGAAGCTCAGGAGAAAGCAGTCGATGTTGAGAATGTGCCTCCTGTCATCTCAACGCCACATCACTACCTCATCAGCATCTACCGGGATAAAATCTTCTTTGTGTCTGTCATACAGACCGAGGTGCCGCCACTCTTTGTGATCGAATTTCTGCACCGAGTAGCTGACACTTTCCAGGTCTGTCTCCATTAAGTACTACGAAAATTGAAATAATTCCAAAGGAATTTTTGTGTAAACTTCTTTTAAGGAAAGGTAATGAACCATCTTCTTTGCAGTTCAAGCGCTGGTTTATTAGAGTACAAAAGAAAAGGAGGATTATTTTGTGTATTCATTTGACTTACAGATTCCAGCGCACAAGCACTGAAACCCAAATGCCGGTTTGTAACAGTTCCGTTTTCTCTGTATGCTTTGCTGCTCTTCCAGTTATACAGATAAACTACAATGAGCGTGCAGACATGGAGCACTCAATAAGGAGGGAAGAGGTACAGCCTGGGAGTCAGTTGTCAACCTGTTTGAAATAAAAGAACCCCTGTGAAGACTGGGCACTGCTAAAAAATAGTTCCCCTATTTCACAGTGGTATCCTCACCACAGATACGTTAATGTTCACAAGAGGGAGAACCTTTGCGACATTTATACATAGCAAAGCAGATTCCATTAATTTCTCTGTTTGCAGTGTCTTTATTTCTAATTAGATGATAAATTGTGACCTTAACATATAATGCAGTCAGAGAATAGAGGTAGCTTGTCAGCTTAGGCAGTAAGGTTCCTTGAGATATTAGAGGGTAAGCAAAAAAAAAAAAATTGCAAAGCATTTTAACAGGAATAACAATCCTGCCCTTTTTAATCTCTGATTTGTTTAGGATTACTTTGGCGAGTGTTCTGAAACTGCAATTAAGGACAATGTCGTTATTGTGTACGAACTTCTGGAAGAAATGCTGGACAATGGCTTTCCACTGGCAACAGAATCCAACATACTGAAGGAGCTGATTAAGCCTCCCACAATTCTGCGCTCCGTTGTCAACTCCATCACAGGTATGAAAATCCATAATTTTCAGAGGTGACTGGCTGCTGAAAAACAAAGCCCCATCGTGCTTCGTAGCTAAAAAATATTATCATCTTGGCGTGAATCTGGAAGGTGAGGCCACAGTCAGCTGAGGCTGGTTGAATAAAAGCAATTTCTTCCTTACTTGCAGATTATGCACAGCCCCTTTGCTGTCCCCAGTGGCACTGCCTGGTCCAGCCGCAGCTGCTGAAGTCCCTCAGGAACAGCAGTTCCCAGCTCAGACAGCACGTGCTGGAGACAGGTGCTCTGGGAGTGGTACAGAGCTAGCCCAAGCCTGCCATGACTGAGGGGCACTGGAGAAGGTTATACGTATTACAAGAAATTCTTCTATAAAGGCATATAACAGATATCTAATAAATTTTTGGTGGCTGGGGTCACATAGCACGGAGGGAAGCAGACAGCCTGTTCTCAAGGCCCCCCCCCCCCCCCCCCACACCAGCATCCATCGAGCTCAGTGCTGGCTCCAGGCTGCTGTAAATTCATGCACCTCATGCTGACAGAGCCATGTCTGTCAGCTGAGCTCTGGAATCTGCTGGGCTGGCACGCAGCGCAAGGGAGGCGAGCCATGAGGCATCACGCGGGGTCGAAGATACGCGAGGTGCTGGCCTGTACATTGTGTCAGAGACGGGCAGTGGGTGGGCTGCGAGGCCACGCCGGCTGTGCTCTGAGGAGTTGTCTTTGGGGCGAGGGTAGCATGTGTGAGGGGCTCCAAGAGTGAGAGCCTCAGTTTAACAGTGGCTCCCCAGTGAAGGGGGTTGGAGCCCTCCCTAAGGCTTCTTCCAGGTCTTTCTTCATAACACCTCTTACCAGCAAATTGGTCCCACAGGCGGCCAGCTGGAACTCCAGGAGATGACAGAAGCGCTGGAACGTCCTCAGTTATAGCAATGACATACTCTGGGGGATCAAGCCCCACATCGCTTCCTGCTCAGACCTGCCGCTGATGTGGGCCTTGTATTTTGCTGTGCAAAGTGCAAAATCTGAGAGCTGTCATAAGTCTGGATACGTCCTTAAAGCTCGTTTGTGTCACCCAACAAACGGAACTGTAGCGGTTCCGAGTTAGTTTGCAGTTCTGGGCGTCAAATCCTGCCTTGATTCTTTGTTGTGGCCATGACAGCATTCCCCTGGTAATTAATTGCTGATTTGAGTTCCTTTCTGCTTTAAGGCAGCAGTAATGTGGGTGACACCCTTCCCACCGGACAGCTGTCCAACATTCCTTGGCGCAGAGCAGGGGTAAAATACACAAACAACGAAGCCTACTTTGATGTCATTGAAGAAATTGATGCGATTATAGACAAATCAGGTAAGGTGCCCTGCAAACTCCTTTTTGGTTGTTGATTGTGTTTACATTTAGACACTGATGTTCAGAGAGAACACAGTGCAGCTGCTTCTTTGCATCTATTTTCTGTGCATGAATCTATGTTGGAAATAGAAATATACCGCCAATCTAAATTGACATGCCCTTGCGTATTCCTTTGGTTCACCTTAAAATAGCAATATGCTCTAGGCTCTTCAGAGAACACACTGTACATCTGCAAGAAATATTCTGTACTTCAGTGTTTCTGGTTGCATATTGATTCTCTCTTGAGATCCAAATGGAAAAAAAATACTTAAAGTTTTAAATGCGATGGCAAAATTATCTCCCGTCATTCTTGCCAGCTATCTCTCTCATTGCTTGTGGGCCCTCAAGCAAACAATACAAAAGGAGTCATCAGCTTTCCTCTGACAGCAGGACCAAACTTGTTGCAGAATTGCTGGTCAGGATTGGCTTTCTCTTAAGCTGGAGCCAGATATTATGAAGCATAATAATACTCCCTTTTTTTTTTTTTTTTAAGTGGAAAATGTTATCTTTAAATACAAATATCTTTAGTCTGAGATTTAGTTCTGAGGAGGAGTCTGGTAACTTCAGCGTAAATGTTGCCAGTACCAAGAAGTATGAAAAGCTGATCCCAAAAGAAAGCTGCTGTGCTGTGGCCAAGAGCCTGCTGCTTTGTTCGTTATCAGGGGCCACCAGTCTGTAACGCTGAACACTGCGTGACTGTGTTTTGTGGTGGTGTGAGGGGCAGCCAACCTCTCTCTTCTTAACTCAACGCTGCTGTTGTAGCAGCAGTCGACGTTTTGTTTCAATGGGCCAGTTCACAAGGCACATTCAGAGCTTGCATATTCTGCAATTCTTATTTGCGCATCGCTCGCAGCCAGTGCAGGCACACGCAGTACAAGCTGCGTGTAACAGCTTGCTCAGGCCTAACTGTGGGACAAGCTGTTTGCTCTGGGCCATGTATTTTAGCCAGCTGCCCAGGCCACAGGTCACTGCAGTGACCTTTCCCGTCTGCGCTTGGCATGCTCCTGAGTGCTGTGCAAATGTCACCTGTGCCCTCTAGCTGCACTCCACGTTTTTTAGCCCCTTGATAATACAGTCAGTGAAGTGTCTTTTTTTTTTTTTTTTCTCTCACAGGTTCCACAGTCTTTGCAGAAATCCAAGGTGTTATTGATTCGTGTATTAAGCTCTCAGGAATGCCAGATCTTTCTCTCTCTTTCATGGTAAATTTAGTGGTGTATTTGGCAGCTTTAATTGCTCAGGATGCGTTTTTCTTAATCACAGAATAGAATCATAGAATGGTTTGAGCTGGGAGGGACCATTAAAGGCCATGTAGTCCAACTCCCCTGCAATCAGCAGGGACATCTACAGCTGGATCAGGTTGCTAATTTGTCTTAATGAACAGAGTTGAACAATTGTAGGAGCACAACAACTACTTCACAGGAAAAATAATACGTCAAGTTTTGCATTATATTGTAAAAGCTGCTGCATTGTTCAGTAGCTGGAGTGGCTTTTGTCTGTACGCAGAAATGCACTCCCAGAACTGCTAGATCAGAAACCCATCAGGGTCAGTACTGCAGCTCGGGACGGTGCTTGGGGCTAACGAACGGAACTGTGGGGTGCTCAGAAGGTAGTTCCAGCTGCTGACCCGCTGAGGTCTTCCTTACCGCTTTGCCACTGCTTGCAGAACCCAAGGCTGCTGGATGACGTCAGCTTCCACCCCTGCATTCGGTTCAAACGCTGGGAGTCTGAGAGGGTCCTTTCGTTCATCCCTCCCGATGGGAACTTCAGGCTGATCTCCTACCGCGTCAGTTCGCAGAAGTACGTTCTGGGTTAGGTACACCAGCTCGTGCTTTCCGCCTGAGTGACTGCAGGCTTCTTGATAAGAGGGGAATTTGCGCTGTTGCCAGAAGGCACGTTCTCAGGTTTTGTCTAATCGGGAGCCCTGTCCCCACTGCAACAAGAAAACAGTGTTTCAGCCAGCTGCTGATCCTCAGCAGTCATTTTTCAGTGGCATAAACCACGGGTGGTGGTAACAGAGCCATTCGTTCCTGGTAGTCAGTGTTGCTGCTGGATGCTTTGTGGCTGCTGGATAGAGGTCTCTGATCTTCAGAGAAAAGAAGCAAGCAAAGAAATCTGCATTACAAATTCCTGTAAACTAAGTCTGATTTGACTGGCCCCTGTTGTGAGAATTAGCTTAGTGAGGTTACTGATTACTGAAAAATAATAACTAAAAAAAAAAAAAAGGAAAGACATCAGGACAAGTGATTTAGAAGAAGATCTTTTTCTGTTCATTCACCACCGATAAAATCACTTCAGCAGTGATGTCAAAGAGCTGGGTATCACTTTTCACTTTTGAAAGAAGCTGGTTCTACTCTGGCTACGTGGCAGAAACATAAGAAGTATTTATGAGAAAGATCTCTGTTCCTTTGTTTCCCCCAGCAGAGAAGCAGACAGGGTGTGTTCAGCTACTGTCTTCTCTTTACAGCTTGGTGGCAATTCCTGTGTATGTGAAGCATCTGATCAGTTTTAAGGAGAATATTTCTTCAGGAAGATTTGATGTTACCATTGGACCAAAACAGAATATGGGGAAAACAGTAGAAGGAGTTGTCATGACAGTTCACATGCCAAAAGCAGTGCTGAACATGAACCTCACCGCTACGCAGGGCAGCTATACGTTTGATCCAGTTACCAAGGTAAGGCGTGAGGTGTCGCTTCTTTATTTATGTAAGACATTAGAGCACGTGCTAGAACTGCAGAATGCTGGAGCACTGCTCCACACATGGCAAGAAACTTTCCCTTGAGCAGATTTATGAATCCAAATCTTCTCTTTAAAACTTACTTGTTCAGTCTTAAGAGATGCACCAGTTGTGATTTCTGGTTGTAGCAGTCTCCTTTGCTTCCCTTCCCCACTTCTCTTTTCCCCTGCACTTTCCATCTCGCTAATCTTTTTCTTTATTCCATGCTTGTACTTTGCTGGTGGTTTCAGCTATGGTATATTCTCCTGTCCATGTCCTTTAAAACATACTTAGCTGGAGAAAATGCAGTAGACTTGGAAACAGGGAGCCAGAAAATTGTCAAGAAATCAGAAAAAAAAAAAAATCTTCAAAAAAATCTGCCTGAAGACAACAGCAAGGAAAACAAAGGGTCTGAAAGACTGCCTTGGGAGTCTTGCTTTCTTGCCTCTCGGTTGGGGTTTGAGACCTAGATTTCTTGAAACTCCTGAAGCTTTTCAGTCCCCAGAATCAATTTCACTGAGGTGTAGTGTGAGCCCACCCCTTCTGCTGGCTGTGACAGCCTGCTCTGAGCTTTCTGCTGCCCTTGAAAAATCTGTCAGCATTTGATCTGAAGTGTAAGTGAAACCTCTCCAAGTAACACTTTGTTTTCAAAAGAACAGACCCAGATCTTCTAAGAACAAAGACACCGGCATGCCATCTCCCAGCCTCTGGGATAATCCTCAGGGCTACCGGGCTACTTCTGTACCCAGCCTGCAAGCTGAAAGCTTCACCTGGACTTGGCTTCACAGGCGGTATCCGTAAGGGCTACTGCTACTGTTCTCTCTTACCTGACAGGTGTTAACGTGGGATGTTGGCAAAATCACCCCGCAAAAGCTCCCAAATCTGAAGGGCATAGTGAACCTGCAGTCTGGAGCCCCTAAGCCAGAAGAGAATCCAAGTTTAAATATCCAGTTTAAGATACAACAGCTTGCAATTTCAGGTGAGTGTTAGAGGAAATTGATGCAGATGGGCAATTAACAGCAGGAAATGGAATAGGAAACTGCTCACCTTTTAACTGGAGGTGGTGACTGGCATCAGTGCTACTCAAAGCTGTGAGGTCTGGTTTGCCTAAAGCTGACAGTTAACCTTGCTGCCAGATGCCCTTCCTGGGAATTGTGATTCCCCAGTTTTGCTCAGGAAAGACAGTGAGAAATGCACAGAGCAATAGTTTTGCAAATAAAATCAGAATGAAATCTGCATGGTGAGGGCAAAAGTACATTTAAATCAAACAAGACCTCAGCTTACAAACACTTAAATCACACAAGTTGTCCAGCTGTGAAACTACTCTGTAAGCAAGCTTTGCAGGATTAAGACCCGGACAGAGCAAGGACTCACAGCTGGGTGACTGAAGCCAGTAGGTGAGCATCTGTACAGCTAGGTACCAGGCTCTGGTGGTTCTGTTTCCTACAGTTTGCTCTTCAAAGGTGCACTCCGCTGGCTTAAATGTAGCAAAGAGGCGGCTGCATGCCAAAGGCAGCGGACTTGTGGGAAAGCAGGGGCTGAGCTGAAGCTGTTCGGTAATTGATAGCCTCTGCTGCTCCTGAGCTATTAGCAGTGGGGTTACTGACAGTACAACGGAGCGTGAAGAGAATTCTGAGATGTGTCCTTTGCTTCATTGACATTGTTGGGAACGAGCGCAGCACAGACGCGTTGGAAGGTGTGCTCGTTTGTTCGCTAGCTGGCAGGAGGATGTTGGCTCGCTAAGTCCAAAAAAAATTGTTACCCTCCTAAGGAAGCTAGGAAGGAAAACGAGCTTCCTAATTGATCTTAACATGCTTGAGGAAAATGGAAAGGACCGTTGAACAGACCAGCAAGATTTCTAGTATTTTGCTTTTAACTTTTTACTCTTATTTTTGTCTTTTTTAGGACTGAAAGTAAATCGCCTAGACATGTATGGAGAAAAATATAAGCCTTTCAAAGGTGTCAAATATATTACAAAAGCAGGAAGATTCCAAGTGAGAACATGAGAAGATGATCTACTTCTAAGAGGAAATTCCCCTTAAAAAAAAAAATCCAAGTGACCGCTTAGTGACTTATGTTGCTATTAATTAGGTACCAATTTATTAATAGACACTGATTAGTTTGGGATCAAAGCGTTTGTGCACAGCGGCCCTTAAAAGCATAGCTTAGTTTTTCCTATTATGGCTTTAAAATAAGGTACCATTTTTCTACTACACCTCCACTTTTTTTTTTACCCGAGTTGTCGTGCTGCTGAGTTGTTTGGTACAGGTGACCCACAAAACAGCGCTAACACTGCACTGCCAAATACCAAAGCCCAGAGGCAAGCACATTGTGGGGGCCAGAGAGGCCACAGGAGAAGCCTTGTGGTGGCACATTTTGTGGCTGTAGCTGCCTGGGAGAAAGCACAGCTTTTCTCACAGCCAGCTGCCAGCTGGCATTCCACAGTCATCATGTAATCCCTTCCGAAATAGAGCGGCAGTGAGATGGGCAGGGGTCCCACCGGGGCCTGGGACATAGCAAATGTCACTCCTGAGAAAGAGCTTCTAATGAAGAAAAGATATTTTCCTTGCTGTTTACAAGAAATCGCCTTTCTTAAGAAGCATTTGCCTTAATCAGCTTTCATTTGTGCCATCTGCAGATGGGCTGATAAAAATAACATCCTGCATTAAATCGGGGAGGTGATTATTGCTTCAGTAATCCACTTTCTTTCCATTTGATCTGGTCATTGTCATTTTTTTTAAGAATACAGTTGCAGAGAGTAAAATCTATTTTTTATGTGAAGCCTTTGCTTTGGTGTGGATGTTCCACTTGGTTCAAGTGGATGCCACCAGATCTGTGCCATGTGTGTACTGGAGTGTAGCTTTCGAGGTAGCACAGTAGAAGCGTCAAGTATATTTAATGGTTGTGTGCTTTAATGTTATGAAATAAAGGGAACTCTACTGCAAATACATTGCAAATACATTTTCTGTTGTGAAGTGCTGTTGTAAACTATTCATAATGTTTTTTTGCTGAGAGACATCTAATAGAAATGAAATGATAAATTGCTGCACCTTCACTGAACTTGATCATGCTGGAGGTGTTTAAAGTTCAGAAAACATTCATGACCATAGCAGGTAAGCTTTTTTTTTTTTTTTTTTTCTTTTTTAAATGTAGGACAATAGTGATGTTGCAGTCTAACTAGCAAGAACAGAGTAGTGAAGATGCAAAGCCGACAGTCTGTGCCTCGCAGCACCGGTCAGGGTTCACCCCATGTATTTGGTCAGTACTTAGTTCTGAAACTTGGGCTGCTCGGCCTACTAAGGAAGAGCAGGATAGTGGAGATTGTTCATTTCCTTACCTTGTTTGGCTTACAAATTGCAAGCTGCTAACATGGCTTCAGATGAATTACTTAAGGAACTTAAGTAACTCAGTAGCCAAAATTTCAAATCATGAGACAAATGATTGAGAAAAAGATGACAGGTGGGGAAACCCATCTGAGACATGGGCAGCAAGCCAGTAAGAAAAGAATTTAGCACATTCTTTATTAGAAACTTTGGCACTATCACTAGGATAAGCTAAACCACATAGATGTATTTTGATTTCCTGAATTTGTTATGGGGAACAGCATTCTTAAGTTCATGTTACTTTTAGCAAGTCTTGTCTGAGAGGTAGCTGATGTGTCCTAAGCTTGTCTGTGTAGCTCGAGCTGCTCTCCGCATTAGCAGCCGGCAGCTGCGGCAGGATCTTGCAGAAGCAGCAGAAGCAGCTAGCTGTAGCACCGCTGTCTGCCTTCTGTAACTCAGCCACCAGGGCAGGACAGGGCGCTGCCGTCTCCGGAAGACCTCTGATCCCTGTCACAGTGCAGCGGCAGAAGTCACTGTCAGCAGCTGCACTCACCTGGGAGGAACGGGACCCTGAGCACCACGAAGGTTTTCCTCAGGGAAATGTTTTCTGTGGTGCAGACTCCTGCCGTTTCCCCAAACACAGCAAAGTCAGCTGCACAATTCTCGGTAGTGGAGACTGTGCCTCCCTGCTGAAATCAGCAGCACCAGCACGGACAGTGCAGCTTAAGGAACACAAAGGTGTCATTACTGAGGAGCCTGCAGTGCCGGCTCTTGACCTTCCCTTCTTCAGGTGCCCAGCACTGGGAGTGCTGACGAAGGTGACTGCCTCACAGGTTCTTGTTCTTCAGCTACGGAGAGAACTGTGTTAACAGCACAATATCTGTTTTATTTACTATTGCTAAATCCCAGATGCCTTCTGGCACTGTTGGGCTCTGTTTGGTCTCACACCACCAAGAAACGCTGGCTCTGTGAAGCTGTAACATTACCTGTGCTGGCAGAAAGTCTTACACAAAAGTGTTTTGAGTGGTGGTAAGAGGCTCTGTGACAGACACAGGACTGTAATTCCATGCAGCTGCCTTTGCATTCAAGTTTGCCAGGTAAAATTCAGATCTGCTGAAGCACTGGCCAGAGCAGCAGTCCTTCCTTTACTGACAGGATCAGGCCAATCCCATTTCACATTTTCAAAGCCTTGCTTGGCGCTGCAAGAAGAGATGACCCATCAGGCCTCTGGAACAACTCCCATTTTCTCCCAGCGGGCCACAGCTTCCAGTAAGTTCTTTCCATTGCACTTTTACTGGCAATAGACAAAAACAACTGGTTTTAATCCTTTCCTCTTTGACCAACTGCTCATTTTGTGCTCAGAAAAACGTTATTTTCCTTTAGCATTTCTGCTGCTTTGCTCGCACTTTCTGCTGCCACAAGACTGTCACTGTCACCACCAATACTCACAGGCTGACATTTGTACAAATGCATTTTTATTGTTTTAACAGAACCAAAGAAAAAGGTTGAAAACATTAGACTATACAACACATTTTGGTTTATAAACAAAGTTTTATAGTGGTAAAATATTTCTAAGTGACATTCATGGTCTTTTTCAATTTTTTGCTGCATTTCAGGTCTGAAGACCAATAGTGTTCAAAAATCAGTAATTGCATAAGGTGAGCGAGTATCTGAGCTTCTACAAAACGAGCTTACAGCAAACATTCTGGAAGAATATCAAAGGCAACCATGATTTGTAACTTTCCTGCAAACATTACTCAATAAACACAAAGTGATCTTTGGCATAAACAATTATGTATTAAAGGCATTAGTAATATTGCATTAATATCAGTCAAGCAACTAAACATTGATGCTAAAAAAAAAATCTTAAAGAAGCCTGAATGGGGGGTAGAGGGGGGGAGCATGAGGAGTACTGAAATGCAGGAAGACTACTTAGAAAACCTCTTTCAAAGAACCCCTACCTATTCAGTGTTATTTGCTATTAAATAGGAATTACTACATTACAGTTACGTTGAAGATCCGGTATGAACCAACCGAACGCAAGACATTCAGGTTAAGGCTCTGGCACCCCTTCCTTGCTCTTCCTGCTCCAGGCAACTACAGGCAGAGAACACTACGGAAAGATCCCGAGTACCACACGTTTCATAAGGCCCTGACACCGGGAGTGAGCTCAAGGGGAACACGTGCTTTCCCTTGCTAAGGACAGTTTGAGGCAGATGCATTACAAACAGTTTAACTTCCCTTTTCAGATCGCAGTGCAGCGGAGGGCAGGGGGAGAAGGTCCAGGTGTGGAGTGCCTGTTGCAGACAGGCAGGGAACAGCTGGCTGTTCTCGCTCTCTTCCTTCAAGCTGTGGAAAAACTGCTCAGTCCAACAAGGCCGCTTGATGGGACGTCATGCAACGATTACCAGCAAATGAAAGCTGACGGGGTATCATGAGGTCCGTGCTGACTGGGCAGAAGTTTGCAAGTGCTCCTTGCAAGTGTACAGCAAGCCGTTCTGAAACTAATTCCAAAGGCCAGAGACTACGGAGCAGTGAACACAACTGTACACAGGAAGGCATGGTCAATTACAGAAGGGTGAAGTATTTGAGGCCTGTTTTACCAACAGAGTGAGTTTTGGGTTGTTTTTGAAAGATGGCATTGTTCTATTTGCCAAGACTTGAAAAAGCTTTTTAACTTCCAAACTTCAAATATATTAAAACCAGTAGAGATACCGGAGTACATCTAGCATGAGGAACTCCACTGCTTGCTGGTAGCCACCAGGCTACCTAACAAGTTTCACAGCCCTGCAGTCCTTGGGTTTCCAAAAGCTTACGCACTAGTACTGCATTGTTGGAAGCAAGAGCAGTGAGGCAAAAGGTCTTCTGAATTTAATATTCTTTATCTTTCAATTTCCATCTTGAGTGGCTAGAATAACATGACATGCAAAGAAAAAAAGAAAACTGCCTGTGCTTGTGTTCTTTTTGGCTTTCAAAAGGAAGGAGCCAGCGTGTGACGTTTTCTGGTCCTGGACACATAGCCAGCTTAACAGAACCAGGATTTTTCAGCTCAATGCATCACTAATTGGGCAAGAAGGGGATTTAAGGCCTCCAGCTGTAAGGCTCACGCTGACAACAGCATGCCACTAACATCCACCAAAGCATTTTGGTACAGTACATAAGTTCTGAAAGTCCTATAGGGTGACGGGAAGGTGACAGATAGCTCCAGTTTCTGTTAACATACTGTTGCCAAGCAAAAATCAACAAGAAAATTTAAAAATAAAAATGTCTGCAATGGAATTCTAATTCTTCTTTTAAAACTGCCTCCCCCCTCCCAGCCTTTTTTTCTTTTTTAAAAAATCCAAACCTTCTATCACTTCTGAAGGATTTAAGAACACCCAACTAAAATCCTGTTGAAGAGTTGAGTGTTTCTACATCAAATATTTCCCTAAGCCACTGCCAAGTAACACTGCAGTGTCCCAGACTCAACACAAGCTTGAAGTGAGGTCTATGTATCATCACATGGAAACTACTGGAATATGCAGTGCATAAATGAAATGTGCTGCTGGGATTACAGATTTCAAGACAATCTTCAAAAGAAAACACAAAGGATAACAACTGTCTACTATCGGAAACAACTCTGAGGTGTCTGATATCAAACACGTTCCGAAGATACCTGAAATGCATTCTTACGGTTCACACCCTTAGAATGGGGCGTTAGCATAAGCTCATGTCAAGCTTATGTAGCCAGCACCTTTTGCTGTTCACACATCTCTTCCATTTCCAAAAAAAGGCATTTTGTGTTACAGAGGACAATACTGTGGGGTGGTTACTGATACCAGGGGGTCTTTCTGACCCAGCGAAGAGTGAACCCAGCATCTGTTCTTATCTTAATGGATGCTGCTTCAGCTTCTCTCACAGTTTCCTTTACAGACTGCATGAGGTTCTGGGCATTATGAACCAACATCTCAGTTGCCTGTCAAAAAAAAAAAAAAACAAACAAAAAAGAACTTCCAATGTATTAGGAAATAACACGTACATAACAGTGGGATGGAAGCCCACTGTGCACCACGACTGCCCCAGCACGAGCATTTTTGAGGCAGTCTATTGCTGAAAATTAAATTATTCCTCTACTCCGGAGTGGCACGTTGACTCACAACACTACTGTCCTGTTTCGCACTGTACATTTATTGAGAGTCTGAATAAAAACTCAGTGTTTCAAAGCTGAGTGATCTCTCACAAGCCAAAAATTGCTTGATTTCAACTGAAAATATGCATTTGGAAGCAAACAGAACTGTAAAATACTCAAGATGATGTTGGTGAATAACCATTTTCACTGCAACCCACCAGAGGGTGCTACTACTCCTTCAGTGTTCAAGTTGGCTGCATTTTTACAAGTTCTTTTGTTAGCCCAGGTCTTACTGTTGAAGTGAAGGAGAATAAGCTGTTCATATACAAATTTGAACCAGAACAACTTTTTTTGCCCCTTGGGAAGGACTGATGTTCCTTTAAACTGCAGCTTTTGAACCAGCAACCAAGGTTGTAAAGCTTTCCTTACTAAACAGCTCCTAAACCCCGAGTTCCCAGAACACATAATGTTCTCGTATCTTTCTCCCCATAATGCTCATCAGCAGTCCCACCCACCATCAATTTCTACACCTCTTACCTGCTCTGATTCTTCATCGCTGATATTAGTCCTGCCCAGCATGGTAGCTTTAACAGTGGAAAGAATTTTGAGTTGTGTGCTGATGGTTGGGATTCGCTCACAGACCTAATGAACGGGGACAGAAAATATTTCACATGGTAAATTCAACTGATACGCAGCTTTTTCTGCAGAGTAATTCTTGGGTTTTCCTTTACTGATAGGTTAAGAATAAGCTTAGAGGGGACCCTACAATCTTCAAGACTTTCTGACAAGTATTTGTAGGATAACTGAACATCTTGTTTTAGTTGCTCTGGGAATTTTAGGATGGAATCTCCATTCTCCCTTCCCCCAGACATTCCTCACATGTTTTACCAGACCTAGGAGTGGAAGGAAGTTTATTTGTCTATCTGAGACAGTGAGAAACTACGGAGTGTTACATTTCTGCTGCTGTCCTTTGATACAAGAGGAATGAGCAGATGAAATACAAAGCAATGTAGACACAGGACAGACCAGTGCTCACAGCACAGCATTTTTCAAGACCTCTTAGGCACTGGCATCTTTCACAAACCTGTAATCAAATTCTGACTTTCCAAAATATGCACTGCTATGGCATCTAAAGCCAGACTTGTAACCTGACACACCATGTGAAGATGCACACGATTTACCGCAGCAGCTCCTGTGCTCTCACGCTAAGAGAGGAACGAAGCGTTTCAAGGCATTCACAGGTCAGCTCATTACCTGCAGGAGGTTTGTTCGAATGCGCTTGTCAGTGCACTGCTTGGCCACCTCTTTGGCCAGCCGAGTGACTTCATCCGATGCCTTCGCGATGTCCTTCGCGCACTGGATCAGGGCCCGCTTGTTCCCGCTGCCTCCCCGCACCAGGCGTGACATCTCTGCCATCAGCAGCGCCATTCGTTTCGCAGCCGCGATGATGTCGTTACCCTGGGAGAACAGCACCCGTCAGTGGCTGGGCCAGCAGGGAAGCTTCCCGCAAGTCACACCTGAGCAGCCTACATTTTGGTAACAACCCTTTCAAGAAGCCGAGGGTGGAAGAACCATTAGTGAACACAGGAGAGGTTTCTTCAAGGAACAGGGAGATCTGCACTAATTGTCTAGTTACAGCACACTTTTCTTCCTAACACTCATGAAAATGTTTGCTTCCAAACTGGAAAAAAAAAAAAGAAGTGATGAAGCGTTAGTTCGCCCATGGAGTAGGGGTTACTGCTCTGCTGGCTGAATTTTAAGATAAAGGATGTTATTAGCATTGGAAATTCCAATAAGAGTGGCAGGGGGCTGTTTGTTTCCTAAGTGTGCTAAAATAGCCTGTTGAACCACATAGCACTAATTCAGTTAGACAGTGTGGTCAGAACAGTTGAGCTTAAAGTTTTCAGTGGCATCTGAAACTGAAGTTGTTCAAGGATATGCTGCGCTGCTACCGGACTATGTTGCTGTAGGACAAAGGGAAGAGAATCTGTAACAAAGGTCTATCACAGGTAGCGTGGAAATGAGATGCATTGTTGGTGTTGGGTTTTTGTTTGTTGTTGGGGTGGTGGGTTTTTTTTGAAGTTATTTCTTCAAAACAGCTCTTCCTTTTTGAAAAATTTTCTCCCTTTCAAATAAAGCTTCTAGGAGAGAAGAACTTGTAGTTAAAAAGGTAATCTAGTAATACCATTAACATTCAGATTTCTTGTATTAAATACATCAAAATCAGACACAGAAACATTTCTATATTTGCAACATGTGAATTAAATGCAACCAAAGCAAAAACATTTCTCATACACTGTTCCAGAGAGAAACCTAGTGCAAGAAAAAAGCAGACCAAGCTTATAACTGTTAGTGGTCTGTTAGTATAGGGACATTCACCTTCGTAAGCTGTTAGACAAACGTAACTATGTAGTGCCAACGAAGCATTCCTACTGTGTGGATGCAGTACTGGCACAGTGAGTTTAAGCGTTAGCACACACTTTGTTCGGTGTAATTCCGCCCTTCACGGAGCCCAGAGCAACAAGTACGCAGTGAGAACCCATCTGTATTCTCTGTCCCTTTGCACATACTTCCACGACTCCCTGCTAGTCAGTTCAAGATGTCCCAAACATGGCACTGAACACTGCACAGATACAGCTGATACAGGCGCTGAGCTGTTTGTTACCGTGACCTAATACCTAAGCTGTTGGCTAGTATAACCAGTTAGGATGCAAGTGACATAACACAAAGCTTTTCCACGTTTTCACGCAGGAGGATCAAGACATTAGGACCAGTGCCATTTACGAAGCCCTCTAACAAGTTATCCAAGCATCAGAATCTGAAAAGGACAAGAACATTTTAAAGCCCTTTTTATTAAGATAGTTTAGTATCTCTATATATACATAGACACACGCACACACACCTAGCCTTTGTTATGGGGCACCAACCTTACTTCTTGCAGCATGCTACACAAAGTGACACGTCTTGCAAACACTTGTGCTTAGACAGACGAAACAGGCTACTTGTGAGTGCCGGAACCCCGTGTGAGATGTCCACTGGTTCCATACAGCCTCAGTTCAGCAGATAACAGCAGTCAGTGCAGCTTCTTCATAAAAGATCTCTCTCTCACAACCAGCATTTGCAGTACAGCCAAGTGCCAGCCAGCAGACAGACAGTCCCCTTCAGCAACCGCTGCCATACAAAGCCGTTCCTTGTTGGAAGGTATTTTAACTGACGGCATCAATGGAGGCAAAGTACAACAGGCATGTTAAATGACTTCTTGAATGCTGTATGCTCTGCTGTATCTGGAAGTCATTGAGAAACCATGAACCATGGCTTCCCAGGTAGGCCAAATTAATGAAACAAGAGAAGTGGGGAGGAAAGACAAGCCCTGTTTACAATCTGAGAACTGCCATAACCAAGAAGAACAGGCGGATGCAAAGAGAGAGGAAGGCTTTTGATATTAATAAGTGACCCAAATCAAGCTTCAGTCTGGCACTGGCAGACAGATCAAGCAAACTTGTGAAGCCACTCTCAGTCCTTAAGATGAAGTGCAGGCAAACTTATTCATTCAGAATGGCGGGACCCAGCAGGGATCAAGAGTGATGCAAATGTGTCAGCGTTCCAAATGGCTGGATGCACACAGATCAGTCCCGGGGAGACTCAGGAGTACCTTACTAGACCACTTGGTTGCTTCCCGATGTAGAGACTGAGCAGCAGCCAGAATGGGCTGGTTAACGGGCTGATTGGTTGGCATTAACAGCAGCTCAGGCTCGTAATCATCTTCAATGTCAGAGGGGAGACTGAATTCAACATCTGCATCATCCTCCTCATCTATAGCTACACCAGCCTCAGCCGCTTCATTAATCACAGTCACAGGCTTTGCAGGTGGCAGCAAGGGTGGAGAAACAGGGGACAGTTAGTACCAGAAGCAGAATTTGGTAGAAGAGCATGAACTGAGCTGTTTTAGGGACCAAAACATCCTCTTGGTCTCTCAGTATCTCACAGGACAGCTCTAGGATCAGGTCAGAGGGAGGAGGGGAAGGAATACAAGATTAGCAGAGGGAAACAAACATTTCACCTGTGTATCAAGGTTACCAAAAAAAAAAATCAAGACGTTACAATTCAAAGATGCAGCAACATTTTTCAACTCAGCATACAGCTTCTACGCACAGAGGCTGATTCTCAGACAACATTTTTCTGGCAAGACAATGGTGAAATGAATGGATTTTCTGTTCTAAGGGAAGCCATTTCCACTGGCTACAAGCAGGCACAGCAGCTGATGACTGTGGTATTTGTGCAGACAGAAAGCTTGTATGAAAGCTCTTTCACACATACGTAGTAAGAGGTAGCAGAAGGACCACAGAAAAAGCAGACACACTGCTGTCAAGAAAAAAAGGATGGGGTGTAGAAATGAGAAGTGGCGTACTGCAAGTAATGTGAAAGAACAAAACCAGGTTACGAAAAAAGAGATGATACCACATGTTATGAATGACGTTAGTATTAACAGTTCTTGAAGACTGAAACAGAATTAGTAAATTAAGAGGATTATGAAGCATATGATACTGTTTTGCCACAATATGTTGTATCCGTTACCTTTCAAAAATAAGATCATTCAAGCAGATATATTCCATTCAAAGTAGATCACAAAGAGGAGGTAACAGTAGGGTAACGGTACAGACATTTATAATATAGCAGCATTTCAATAAAAAGACATTCTACAAATTTACTAACCTCAGCTCTTTGTGTGCTACACAAATCAAACAATCCTTATCAAAAATACACATTTGCAACTGAGTTATGCTAAAGGCCTCTGATCTTTCACACAAAGGCACCTACGCCAGTGAAAAGATGCAGAAGTTCTGACAGGAACAAGTTTTAACACCTGTGTGCTGCCAAATGGACTCAACTCTGAAGACTTAAAGCTAAGCATTAATCCAGTTTCCAGACAGCCCTCCCTTTGAAGGTAGTTTTGACACAGGAGCCTAACTAAACAAAGCAAACTTCACTCTCTCCTTTAATCAAATGAGGGGGAAAGGCAAGGACATCTACAGCCATGGGGATGGTGTTCAGTTGTGCTCTGAGTACACAGAAGCGTGGAGTCCCCTCAGTGAAAAGGGGTTTTTGTGAAGGAGAAAAAGCGATCAACTTCAAATCTTACAGGAAGGAAGAACGCTACCCAGTGCTTTTAAAGAGGTTACCTGCTTGCCCTCCCATAAGCCTAGCACATGGTAACACATCACTGGGATGACGTAAACGGGCAAAGGAGGCAGCAGCTGACAGCCTTTTGCCATTCAGTATGAGGCAAGGCCTTGTGTTCTGTCTGTCCAGGTCTGACCTATATTCCTCAGCAGCACTGCCCATCAGTCCCTCCTCCACCTAATCAGAAAGTGGCTTCAGCTACAAATAGGATTTTAAAATCCTTCTGGTCTACCTGAAAAAATATTATAAAACTTGGGCTGCTTGTGTAAAATTGTTATTGCCAAGTAGTGTTCTGACTACTGTCTCCTTCCCCAAAACACACTGTCAGGGTAACTGTACCTTTACTGCTAAAATGGAACTGCTAAATAGAACTACAAGTACTAATGCTAGGCCACCTAACTGGTTTTGTTGGTCTCAACTTAGNTATTGTAACAGATGCAATATTAGTTTATATATACTGTAGTGTGTGCATACATGTAATTTACTACAGATAGAGAAGTTTGCTTTTTTTTTTTTTTTTTAAACTACTATATATCGTTAGGTCACCTGTCTGGGGATTCAAACATCAAAACACTTACGAAGCTGAAATTCATAATCTCAGCCTCAAAACTAGTGGCTAGTATGTTCCACTCTTACCCCTTCAATAATATAAAAATGAATGCAGTATATCCAGAATACGGAGAAAGTGAGAGCATCTTGTTCTAAGGAAGGGACGCTTAAACAGATTTGCAGGATTTTTTTTTTATTTTATCTGTACTTCCAAAACAGATGTTCCTTATTCGTATTGACTTGAAGTAGGTTCTGTAAGCTATCAAAGTTCATCTTCTCATTCACCATGTAGATGGGTGGAAGAAAAAAGTGGATATCTTAAAAGCCAGATTGTGGCCTTTAGGTTATGCCAACAGAATGCTGAAACTCAGAACTTTAGTTGCTACAAAACGAAAATCGTAGCTTGACAAAAAAAAAAAAAGTTACATTTGCATTTATAGGCGTGATAAAGGCTTCAGACTGCTTTGTCATGGCACTAAAACACTGCGTGAAGGATTTGGGCCTTGACAGTGGCTGCAACTCATCACAAGAAAAGGAAGGAGACTAGGCTATCTGTATACAGTCACTTTTCCGAACAGAGCTACAGAAGGAGCTGCAAGTGACTTTGCAGTTAATCCAGCTCCTCCTAACATAAACCAGCTCATGCTTCCTGCAGCTGGTGGTGCCTGCAGCATCGTACAGACTTCCCAAAGGCAGTTAAACAACGCAATCAGCTTGTGAACCTGCAAAGGCACACGTAACAGCGACCTTCTAGGAAATACTAGCATCTAGGATCACTGACAGCTTAGCACATTTATGTTCACAGGAGTATGACAACAAAGTATTCTACCATTTCTGAGTATCAGAGCAGTTGTACTTAGCTCACCCTGAATGTGAAAGTGTTTCTGATTCCTCCTGCTGCAGTGTTTTCACTGTTTGGTCTAGTAGGCCTATTCTCTGCATTGAGGCAACTGACACTGGGCCAAAAGAACACGCTGGTCCTAAAGAACTATTCTGTTTGGCACAGGACACACAGATAACGCCTTACCTTGCTAGACCATTTCCGGGCTTCATCATGCAACTGCCTAGCAGCCATCATCATGGGCTGGTTAATAGCTTCTCCTGCTTTCTGCTCTGGGAACTCTTCATCCTTTTCTTCGGGTGGTGGTGGTCTGGGTGGGGGAACCTCACCCTCCGGAAGCGGTGGTTTTGGAGGAGCAAGCTCATCAGTCAGCTAAGGAATGTAAAAACCCCGTTCAGTGCAATGGAATGGTACAAAGGCTGAGTACTGGATGGTGTCATGGCAAGGCATGATGGCATGAGCTCACACCTTCTTCCAGTATTTCAACTGCTCCCTGTCTAAGGAAATGCCATGTTTTAAAATTGAAATTTGGATTGGGTTTCGATGTTTTTTTTTTTTTGGCTGTTTTTTATTTTTGGGGCGGGGGGGGGCAGTGTTGTTGGTTTTTTTTTTCCCCCCTGTTGTTTTGTTTCTTAAGACCCCAGGCTACCGGTACACATAGACGGCCAGTTGATGCATTTGATTTCTAAGGAATAAAGATGTAGCCAAGAAATTTCAGTGTGCAGTCCACACTTTGTCAGTGACAACTGAGTATTGTACTACAAACTACACTGCACTTACATGAAGCTGCTCAAGGTCAGGAGGAGGAGGGGGAAAATCCGGTTCCTGAGGCTGGAAGGCTTCTCTGACTTTGGCCACAGCTCCCAGAATCCTGTATCCAGAATCCAAGAAACTTTTCTGCAAACCTGAAAAAAAAAAAAAAAAAAAAAAACNACACTGCCCCAAAACATACTTCTGTAAGGCACTACACAGAGTTTAGGTATACATTTATGAAATGAACAATGTTTACAAACTACCAAAATGTTTATACTTGATTTCCATGTTTGAAATATTAGTATCACAAGCAACATAAATAAAATAAAGCCTAGGCTGATTAACAGTCACCACCAATAGCCAAAGTAATTCCTCAAACAGCTTTTAGAATAAAGAGCTGTAATCTTTTCCATACTCATGTACTGGTGTAGTCCATACATACTGATAATAGTAACACGTACATGCTTCTGATAACAATCATGCAATCATGTAATGAACTGGAGTTCATTACATGGGATGCTGCATCCTTTTCCCTTGAACACGCCGAAGTCTCTGATCGCATGCAAAAAAGAGCGGGATCCAGCAGTTAATGGTATGACCTTCATCTCACCACTCTGGATGTTAAGTGTACACAAGATGTCCGCAATAGGGGATACACAGCTGTGTAAGCCAAACGAGCACTACTTCACATAGTCTCCCACCAGTAAAAATACATTTGAAATCAGCTGACCAAATCCTTACCAGGATCAGAGATGTTTCCTGCCACAGCTTTAGCATCCATTACCATTGGTGAGATTGTTTTGCTTAGCTCATCAGAGGCTGCTTTAACAGCCTCCCGGAATTTAGGGTCTTCAGAATTTTCAACTTCCCGTTTTGCCACCAGCAGGATGCGGTTTGCTCGTCTGGCAATGCTGGTGGCGCCAGCTACCAGCATCTGAGGTTGCATATTGGCCATTGCAACTTTACATTTATCGAGATCTTTCTTGATAGCCTCTTCTGATGCATCCAACAGAGACTTGGTATCAATGGCTTCATCCACCAGCCCTAGGATAAAAGTTGGCAACATTAATATTCTAATTCCAACTCTGGAAAGCGGTATTTGGTATTCCTGAGACTGTTTACAACCAGAGAAATAACTAACTATTTCCAAACTGAGCAGTGGGGAGGAGTAGAAGAAGGCATGAAAAAATCAAACTAAACGGATTACTGCTGTTGTACTTGTGATTACGTGGTACCTCTGTCACAGTAACTGTGGCCAGGCTTGCTCCCGCTAACAACCTCGTGAACTCTTGCTCATCTATCATGGCATGTTGCTTGAATGAAGAACCAACTGACTTACACAGTATACACAGCAGAGTTTCCTTCCTTTCAAACTTCTTTACATATATTCAGAAATTTTGTACTTCTCTCATTCACACAAAAGGAAAAAAGATTCCTCTGGTTGTGCTTTAACTTAAGGATGATATGTAGTGATAAAGCAGGAAGATTTAAAATGCTCACAAGTTAATTGTGGAGTTGGACAAGGACACAGTATACAGGAGAAAATGTTTTGTTAGCAGCCTGATGCAAAGGATCTGCATTTTAGGACTGAAACATTTCAGTGTCTCAGAAAGATTCAGTAGGTCAGTAACTGGTTCATTCACCCCTCTCCTCAAGCTCATACATCATTTTAACATGCTTTCTTCCCACTGCCCCTTCATTATCTGTCCTCATTCAACAAGCCAAGAGAAAGAAGAACCTCGGTTTGCCGCAGCAATAGATCACTGCAACAACAGCACAGAAGTGAAGGCATTCTGTTTTTTCCCAGGAAACCGAAGCCCAATTTGATCCCCTCACTGCTCAGAATCAACATCTATGAAGCAAGCTACTTTCTTTATGCTGTAACATCTACACACTTCTGGAGTCAGAGCACATTACCACTTCTCTCAAGTAATTTATTTTTATTCACATATTACTTCCATACGCGTCTCCTCAACTCAAACAGAAAGGATGAAAAGAAATGCATACCAGGGAAGTACAAGTATAACCTTCAACCAAAAAAAGCCTACTTTACCTGTCATCTTTTCTACATTATCAATCCATTGGTTTTTCATTGTCTCAAAATGTTCATAAGCAGCTTGATTTCCAGGATTTCTCAGGAGGATTCGAGCAGCTGATACCACCTGTCAACAGAAAGCAGTTTTAATTATGAAAATATCAGTATATAAAGACATCATACATATTCCTGAAAATGCATTTGTTGTTCAGTGCTGGATGTGTAGCTCCTCACTTGTCATTCTAGTTCAACATCTAGCTGCTTACAGATTCACAATACTTCTGGAATTGTTGACACAAACACTTCTGCTCTAGAACCTCAATTACTTGCTTATACACCAAAAAGTGGTTTGCCTTTTACAAACGGTTCGTGGAAGCCGAATAAACATGTTCTAAATAGAAGTTTAATTTTGAAAACAAAATCAATTAAGAAGCACTTATTCCAAGCATTTTATTAAGCCTTAAAGTAACTACGTAACTACTTCATGGTAAGTTACTAATGCTTCTCTCCAAAAGCTGGAGAGTAAGACACACCACTTAATCACCTTGTCCTACCTGATAGGACTTGCACAAGTATTTGCCATTTCCCTTTGCTGAGTGCCAGCGCTATGTTCCTTGCTGCTATTAACAACTTACTCTGACAGTGGAAGCATATGCAAAACTCCACAGAAGTATTTTCCAACTCTTATAACAGTATTTTGAGACTAAGAAGGCACACCTGTGGGGTAAGTTCCCTTGCTGATTTCACTGTTGCCTGAATGCCTTCCACAGTAGTTTTATTAGCAGTTCCAACTGCAGCTGCTTTTTCTGCTGTTGCTCCCAGTCTAGCAGCATGGTTTTCAAAGTTTGCTGCTCTTTCTTCAAACATCTATACATGAGAAGAGAAAAATACATTAAAGAAGCTTACTTTCCTAACAGAACAGAACATTTCTTGAAGTGTCAAATACAAGACGCCTTCATAGCATCCCTATTTAAAACATCTCCTGACAGGATGTGACAGGGCACAAAGGGTTTGAAACTGTTCTACTTTTTCACCTTCACATTAACGGCCTTTCTTCTTTACTAACTAACTCATCATTTGGTCCACAAAGGCTATTATCACACCTTATAACTTTGAGATATAAACCACACTAATTCCTGACTATTGCAGTAAAAACTACTGAGTAGAAACCATTTTAGCTCAGAGATTTACCTTTGAACCCAGAATCCAGAAGTAACTGCATTAGGGAAGAAAAATAAAGAGTTCTTACTCTAAAAATTGAGGCAACGGAAAAAAAAAAAGTTTCCTCCTTCCACAGTTCTTACTTGTTCAAGGACAAAAGATATCCTGCTGTAAAATATTCACCCAGGCCTTGAGAAGAGACCAGAAAGATTTGCATGGCAATCATCCCACAGTCAGAATTAATAAGCATGTATTACAGGCTTGTGAAAAAAAAAATAGTGATTCATTTTTGAAAATACTGATTCAAAACACCAGTTGACTTTTCATAATAGTGATTCCTGTAAAAAACAAAATAGTAACTCCAGTTTTACATGGGAAAACACACTCTTTCATATACTTGCCTCTTCTCTATTGGGAGTATCAGAAGGAGCAGTGGCTGCCACCGCTAACAACTTAATAGGAGTTGTTGTGTCACTAAAAACATCAGAAACCTCCTGGGTCATTGCTTCTTGCATCCGTGCTTTAAGATCCTGAATAAAACGAAAAGTATTAACACATGATACAGAAACACCAAGTTCATGGGGATTAAAATCCCAGAACACCTCTTGACAAAGGAAAAAAAAAAAAAAAAAAGAAGCCTATTACATTGTAATAAAATTATCTTACAAGCATGTTTAATAAACCACTTCTTACATTTCTGAAATGCAAGAACCTTGCACACCACTCATTGAAGCACAATAAAAAGCTATGAATGGAATAATTTGAGACCCTGCCCCTCAAATTTGCAATACTAATATGCTATCTTCATTGAAAGCAACTTTACTTAGTTTTTAACTCCTAAGATGTTCCTTTAGAATTAATCCCCATGGTGCGGTACCAAGGTTTTTGTAGTCAGATTGCTTTAAGCGTCCCAAATAAACCAACACGGTTTTTTGCCCCTCTGCTTGTTGATGCCTCCGACAAACAAGCCCTTTATCAGAGCAGCGCAGATGCTTCCACAGATCATGTGCTTCACTGCACAAGAACAGATTTTTACCTTCAGTGCGTCCTGAAGCTGAGCAGCAACTGCCCTAGCCTGAGGAGACTCTCCTTCCCCTCTCGCCGCGAGGTCGGCGAGCTGAGCAGCCAGCTGGTCTACGCGGTCACACTTGGCAAGCAGGTCCTGCCGGTAAGGTCCCATCATGACATTGGCTAAACGACGGCCTTCTGCAACCAGGCCCCGAATTGCTGCCTGGCCTACAGTGCAAGATGTGTTGCATTAACATACAGGAGAAACATAATTTCAAAGCTTAACACACCTGTACCATGAACTAAATGACATGCCAGAATTCCTGGGTTTTTAAGAACACATTTCCAGGTGCTGAGAAGGATCTGCAGCTTCTCAGTAAGCAATGGTAGTTCAAGCCCAAGAAGGAATTCAACCCTCACCACTTTCTTTTGCCTATTACAGCAGCTCAGGCCTAGGGATGCACCCTTTTTAGCTAGAGTCACCTGAAGTCCACCATTATCCCTGTCATGTTCCTACCTAACCCGTCTGTTGCCTCCTATAGAAATCACCTGTAGACTCCAAGTACTGCAATTCATCTCCATGGCATTTCAAGTCATTATAAGCTGAGCCAGAAAAGGAGGAAAAAAGCCAAGTAGAACACGTAACTAAAATAAGGGAATACCCTCTTCAGGCCTTCCAGAAATCATGGATAAGGCATGTCCAGTGTTCAGGACTGGGAAAAAAAAAATAAACTTAAACCAACTGAAGAGTGTGTTGAGGTTTTTGGTTTGAAAAAGTCATTTTTTAGCACAGATAATTTCCTTCACTCACTCACAGAAGCTTCCTGTTCTTTCAGTAATACAGTAGTATTCTTCTTAAAGAAAGCGATCACATATTGAGTCCTTTAAAGACCTACTGAAGAATCATTTTAAGCCAATGCTAACATACAAGCAATTCAAGTTCATAGTTAAGATCAACATTACTTAAAAAGTTGTTTTTACAGGGCCTGACTATCCAAGAATGACCAGCGCCAGCAAGAAAGCTTATTAGTGTAGCTACATCTGGTGCTGCTGCAATGCCCCAATGCTGTTTAATTACTGTTTTGCATAAGCCAAGAGCTGCAAAACAGGTGCACGTCACACGCCAGTTCAGTATTTCAATACATCTCGCCTAGTTTGTATCTGCCAACTATACTTACTTTAGCCACCACCTAGCTAGCACAACTCATACTGCAACTCCATGTACATATTTGTAGCAGCTAACACCACTGAAGTGGCTCCCGTTTATGAAAAATGCATCTTCTGCATTGTTACTTCAAAATTCAGTTCGTGTTGAAGCACTACCCTTGCCTAACTGCAAACATATCACCATGTTATTCGTGACATGGTCATTCCTACTGCAGAACACTGAAAGAATATTTCCATCTTAACATAGGACTGAAAATACCAAGCCAAATTCTACCAGAAGCACTGTCCAGATCAAACAGAGCACAACTGATAACCTTAATATCACCCTCCCTATAGGCACTCGGCCGAGGCCCAATCCAAGAAAAGACATTTAACTGAAAATAATAATAATGACTTCATGTTATAACTAGATTTTTTCCTCATTAAGCTACAAGCATTACAGTTACGGGACGTTATATCCCTTTACACATTTTTGCCACTGTGTTACTATTATAAGTGATTAAGTTCTGTAAGTGTATGTCCAGTGTTGAGAAACTTTTGTTCAAACTTCCAGTATGTATACAAGCTTCACAGTTAACTAGGAACTTAAATCTTCCCAAGTCTGTGAATACTCTTTTACTCTTTCAAATTCAAAAATATAGAAATTTAGTTTACTTTTTGTGCTTCTTCAAGTCAACCACCTCAGACTTGACTACAATCAAGAGAAACATCACAACTATTAAAGTTCTCAGTCAATGCAAAAAAACTTCTGAAGATCCATCTACTGCCTTCTTGGTCACCTCATCTGGGCATGCTTTGGGCTAATTAGAAAGCATCAGGACATGGAACTCCACTATCCCGTTAAAATATTGCATATAAAACTGCATTTCACAAGTGTCCAAGCTATCAACATCACTAAACTTCTAACTTGAAGATCTGTCATTCACTGTTCACAAAACAGAAACTTTCTTGACAGACATATGGAAAGGTGTTAGACAGTCATTAAGCGTCTGCAGTATACTGCTCCTTACAAGGCAGGTTTCCACTTGCATGAGTTGCACTGCTCAGATGCAGCTGCTATGGAAAAAACTGCTGAACGTAGTTTTGCGGTTTCACCCGCTTCACTGCAGTAGCATCAGAAGAAACACAACAAGAATTTTCAGAGATGTTTTACGATAAGCTCTCAGTAATGCAATCCTTGAACCATAATTAGATGCCTGCTGATAGCATACTTGGATTCTCTGATCACTTATCTCTTTGATTAAGTGGCAGTCTCCTCAGACAACTCAAATTGTACAAGACACACTATTTTTAGATTAGGTTTATGAAGGACTCAATTACTCAGTTTGCTGGCGTAGGTACAAATTCCAATTTGAGAAAGTACATCTGCATGGCATGAAGAGCAAGAGCAGTCTAAAGCGTGTCTGTTCTACAGTACACGTTCCCCCATTCTTTGACAAAGTTGTTCTTTGCACAAAGAGAATCCTGTGCCAGCTTGGTTCAATAGTACTGCAGCCAGGACTTGCTATAAACCACCAGCCATGACCTGTGTATGGCTCAACATCAGCGAGGAGATTCCACACACCCTCAGCATCCCAGGAGCAGTCGTTTTAGCCTTAAAAATTACTAAGTTACACCATCAAACTGTGATGGAGGAGAACAGAACACAGAAACACTTACCTACTCCCCGATCATCAACCGTAGGATTGTCTATCCACCTTTGAGCTTGCTCAATCTTGCCCTCCAAATGGACAGCTGCTTTAACTGGCCGAGTATTTGCAACAGCCTTGTTTGTTTTGGACTGTAAATTCTGAAGCGACGTAGCTATTTGCTTAGCCAATGCACGGGCCTCAGGAGAGTCGCCTTTCCCACTGAGGATTTAAAAGAATTTTTACAAGTACAGTCATATAAAGATTGTTTATGGCTCCTCCCAAATTCAGAAGGGAAAAGACGACACAATGAAAGGTACTTCATCTTTTAAATAAGGTCCAGTTTGAGATGCGACTCTCAGAACAAATAACGCTGATCCGTCCATAAATCCACACCTCGTTTATGCTGCTGCAGCACCTGGATATTACTTGTGTTCAACACAGCACTGAGGCGGGGGAAGGTACGGTATTGTCACTGATGACTTTCATTTCCCATACCCATGGACATGTTATGAGCACCTGCAATAATGCTACACAGACTGCAAGCACAAAAGCAAGCAGCAACAGACCAAGGCTACTCCAACTAGAAAAGGGGTAAGACAATGGGACCTACAGAGGCTAAATCTGAAGACGAATTCCTGAGGAAAAAGTATTCATCTCCATATTGCACCTGGCCACAGATTAAAGATAACAATTTTTACAATCGTTTCTCGGTTTTCATTCTCAGGCATCCCCTTTGCAAAGCTGATACAGAAATATCATTTGCAGCTGAGCACTGAATACAAGGTAGCAGGATTTTCTCTAACATTATCTCCTAACATTTATCTTTTATACAGTTGATAATTACAGCTTGTAGCACTTGACTCAGGATTGAAGTGCTAGATATTCCACCAGGTCAAGCAGTAAACTGCTGAGCAAACAACAGTGATGGTATTGGTCTGTATAAACTAATTTCACATTATCTCATTATTTTGAAGTGCTTTGACATTGCAAAGGCTTCAGCTTGCCTGTCGAGTGCTCCATAGGCAGTGAAAAAAATATATGTATTTTATAGATATACAACTCTAGTTAATCTCATTTTCTTTTGGAGGAAGATAATACAAACTGGACTTTAGGGTAGAAATAATTAAGGTGAAGCATTAAAAAGGAAACTACATTTGATAGATTAAATTTTTAGAAAAACATTAAAAAACTAACTTGTATTTTCCCAGGAACTGAACAGTTATTGGCATTCCATTTTTACTCTATGTAGGATACAAGCTAAAAAGCATAACAACGTGTCCATTCACTGTTCTTAGAGGAAAATATATTCCAAAATTAATCATCATTACTCTGACTAATAATTTCAGCGCTTTGAACTGCAACTGAAAGCCACTCGAATAAATTTATGGTGAGACAACAAATACATACTGTCGTCGCAGATCTGACAGCTTAGCTGTCAAAGCAGAGATTTCCCCCAAGGAACGAAGGATATCATCTCTCTCTTTAGGCTCCTCACATAATTCTGCTACTTTCCTTGCTTCAGCCATAATTCCTCGAATATGTTCTTCTCCTTCAATGCCCCCATTAGGATCTGCAAGCCAATTCTTAAAAGAAAGAAGTTGTACGCAAGTGAAGACAAACTATTTTTTTTTTTAGTAGAAACTATTAAACACAAGAAAAATCAACACAGCTTGCAAAACTTCATTTAATATGAAATCCTTCTGAAAAGTAATTTCTAGACATTACATACCCTGAAGTTCTAAGGTCTGCTAAATATTGTTTTGAAAAGACAACAAATTAAATGAAATCTACCCCAAATTTGTCCATTCCCTGTCCCCTCAACATTTGCCAACAATATTTCCACAAGTTTAACTAGCTGCTTTAACAGCTCATGATCTCTGAGGGTTCAGAGGAAAAATAACAGATGCTGTTTGTGCATGATGTACCATTCCTTGCAGAGCCTTTATTCAAAACTTGCATTATCCGGTTCATTACCTGACAAGAGATATGTCGTTTTTACACTGATATATATTGGGTAGATAATTACATACAGACATGTGTCTGTGTATATAGCTGTAAGGTTCATTATTTGATAATCATTGTCAGCACTGTGTAATATATAATATATACTGAGCATTGGCAGAGATCTGAAGTGCTACAGAAACAAAAGTATCAGCTAAAACAAACGGTACTTTCATTAGCAATGTTCTGCTGTAGTTACGAATGAGGTTCTATATCGTGAACTCCATTCCCAAAACAGAGCCCAAGGAAATTTACCTGTGCAGTCTGAAACTCTCCTACTCTTTCTTTCCATAAGAAAACTCTACAAACTAAGTTATTTCCTCATCTTAAGTTCATAACCCTGAAATTTTTAGCAAGGCTTAACAATTTATGAAAAAAAAAAAAAAAAAAAAAAANATAAAAAAAAAAAAAAAAAAAAAAAAGCTCTAGCAAAACTCATGGCACCCTCTACATTACTGAATTTAACATTGTCCTACCTGGAAGCAAACATTCCCTACATATTCTTCCCAAAGGAACTGTGTCCTGTTTGGATACACACCTACAATACTACAGTGTAACAGCTCTAACAGCAGCAGCCTAACAATTTTCTGAAACATTCATTAAATCATTAGCGGTACCTGAGCAGCATCAATCTTCTTCGCAATAGCCTGCTTGGAGTTTGTCATGGCCTCCAGTTTCCGGGCTGCA
Source organism: Alectura lathami (assembly GCA_013399715.1). Taxonomy (NCBI): domain Eukaryota; kingdom Metazoa; phylum Chordata; class Aves; order Galliformes; family Megapodiidae; genus Alectura; species Alectura lathami. Next base: position 316,215 of record VXAV01001861.1, read on the forward strand.
TTCTCCACTTTGGCAGTGAGCAAATCCAGGCCTTGTGACACCTGCTGCGCCTTCTGCATGGCCATTGGTGTCGCACCCTGTCCTCTGCCCAAGGCACAAAGAGCGTCACAAATTCAACTCAGGGTAGAGGAAAGCCCTCCTCTAACGAAGAAGCAATAAAAACTGTTTATGAGCATTCCCAGCGATTATTGCAAGAGTAGTAGTATGTAATCAGATTATTTTTTCCTTGGAAAGAAAAAATAACTGAGGAGAAAGTTTTGAACTGATCCTGTTGTGCCCTAAGAGTATATTTAGAGCATGTTTGTCCCCTCCTAGAAGGTTTCATTTAGCAGCCTCAGGAGAATGAACATTTTTGAACTGTCATAAACTAAGGTTAACTGAGGACACAGTTCAACTGAACCACCCAGCACAAGGCCTCTGGGGCACTGGTAACATTTATTAAAATGGGTAGAAAAATTACTCCAAATCCGTATACCCAAGAACAGCAGTTGTACATTAAAAAAAAAGTTCTCATATTCCATTCCAAACACCTGGCTAATGGAAAACCTTTTGAGCATGTTAACTTGATCAAATTCGAGCTCATCTCCAGCGCTCTGTACAAAAACTGGTACAGAGAAGCTCCTACATTCTCTCAGGTCATTCCGCTGGAAATCCAAGTGAAGCTAAACCAAAACCAGCTTCTCATCCACTACCACTATTACAGCCAACACATATCACTTGAATGACAGCATAACTGTACTCCTGAATTTTGGCCTTGTTAGTCATTGCATATTAAGCTAACGACTGTCCATGGAAGTAAGTTACAGAAATATTCCCAACCTGTGCATGTACCATTGCAACGCTTCAGAGTCTGGCAGTCCATGGATTTAAAATCCTTCAAATAATTTGCATTTGCCCATTTCCTGCATTTCACTAGGGCTTAAAAGTCAGAATAGGCACTTGCTTTCACTACAGGCAGTTTTCCTTCTTAAAAAACAGAAAACAACCTCTACTGCTTTTTCTGACAATCTGAAAGATGCATTAACACCTAGGAGAAAGTTTTATGCCATGAAACCATTATCTGTCTCCCTAATGGATCATCATGAATAGCTTTCTGGGGTTTCTGCATGAGTTCTTCAATTTTTTTTTTTTTTCTCTTTTTTAAGTGAGTGCCACAACAACAAACAGATATTAGAACACTCCAACTTCAGTATTTACTACACTGATGATGAGATTAAAAAAAACGTATTGCACAAACAGCCCTGCTTTCCTACACATCAAGGAATGATGCAACAAAAAAAGATGCAGCTGTGAGTACAGAATAACCATTTTAACAGCAGTGGAAAATTGCCCATTAGAAGTAATAGATTTACCTAGCTCGGAGGTCAGCTAGCTGATCAGTCATCTGGCCCAGAGTCTTGCATGTTCCCAGAATCTCTCTGCGTTCTTTGCCTGCACACAGTTCTCCTGCTTTTCCAGCTTCATCAAGGATCTGTCTTATTGCTTGCTCACCAGCATCCCCTAAGATACACAGTCAGGAAGTAAGACATCAACTAATACATTCCTTAACATCTATTAATAAACTGCTGGTTTCGTGATGCCACACCACTCTAGGGTCAGTCATCAAATGTATTTATTGAAAACTATGATATACACCAAATGTGATGATTATGAGATAGTTTTTCTGAAACAGTACAGCATAGCCTTAATAACGTGCATCATGTGCCATGTATTTCAGGTTATTTAATCATTCTGTTACCATAGCTTAATTTTTGTAAGTAGATATTCCTAGAATTTGTGATGTATTCAGGGTGAGAAGGCAAAGAGCAATACGGAAAGATTCACAAACTCCTAACTTCAGCCAGCTGCAAATTTGACTTGATTTTGGGAGGAAGAGATAAAAAAGAGTAACATCCCTCTCCTTGCAATCCACCAGTTCCATCCTGTAGCATTACAAGTACTGGCACCTTGGGTTCCTCGATGACATGGTAACAGTGGAATTGGATCCCAAGTCCTGCAGTAAGGACCACTCTGATGACACAAATACTGTGACTACTGTGCAGTTAGTTCAGGGTAACATACTGAATACAATCTGACTTGCACCTAGTTCTAGAATTACTTTGCATTTGTCTTATGCTACTGAATGCTTCATGTTTTATTGCATTAATTGTCAACACAAATCACAGAAGGCTTTTGAAGTAACTGATGTTTCTGGTATTAAATGAGGGAATGAGGTCAGAAGTTTAAGCAGCAGTCCCACAGGTAACAATCATTTCACTTCCAACTTTTACAACTGTATTATACGGGCTTCAGTTTCAGAGGAAGCGTTCCAAATAAGGCCAAATCGAACAGGCCTCCGCTTGGTTTTACTTGCTTTAAAGATAGGTGCTAAGGCAAAATGTTTATATAAAACACAGGCCACTGCAGTTACAGTATTCATTGCATCTTTTCATGCTTAGCATTTCCTGTCTAGACTGAAAGAATAGTACTTAGAGATTATTATTAGATAAATCTAAAGTTATACAAACTTGAAAACACAGAAGGAGGAATTTCAAGTACTAGCAACTACTGCAGTTACATACTGCTCAGTGCAATTTATCTGGTTTTGGTTTTAATAGTAGAATACAAAGAAAAACAGACATTATACAGAGTATATTTGGACAACTTAAAACAGGCAGAGCTTGCCACGTGTCATTAAATACAACTTGTCTGATCTCCACTATCTGATGAGAAGACTACGTACAGGTTGCTTCAGAATGATCCAGTATATACAGGTTATTAATGCTTGAATTTTGTATCACACAACTAAAACATTCAGACCTTTAAAAAATAAAAAAAAGAAAACACTACACACATTTCTTTAATATTACCTGGAGGTGCGTTTGGATCTCTTAGCCAACCTTTTGCCTGGTTCATCTTTGAATCTATTAAGGCTAAAGCTCTTTTCATGGCTTCAGTGTCCTTTTCAAAAGAGAAACCACCACAATGATTTTCAAAAACTCAAAGCACGAATAGTCAACATAATGAAAGCGGACAGAAGTTGTATGAAGCACAGCCTACTTACAGAAACACACCCATGTAAGCAGCTCAAAATCCATTTTCAAACTAGCAGGTCATAGTCACTTCTTTCCAAGTAAGACAGACACTTTCATTTCACTCAAAATGCAGAAAATATGCATGCAAGTTTAGTGATTTTTCTGTTTCTTTATTTAATAGTGTTTTAATTTCTCAAGTCAGAGCTCTAATAAGCACATATCGTAGAGTTAGTACCATTTTTTCTCCTCAGTGTGTATCATAGCATGAAGATTAGAGTTAACCTTTTAAAAATGGAAATCAGCCAGTGCATTTTGCTATTTCTGTGCACATCTGCATTTTTCACCTGTTCTGCTGTTTCAGGTCACAACTGCTATCTGCAGAAAGTTAGGCTGCCAGTTAATTCCTAGAATTCTCAGATAGGGAGTTCACTGTCTTCAGAGACTCAAAACACATGTATTCACCCGTGGCTGTTTTAAACTCAGAACTTCTCTTCCACGAAGCTTTAAGAAGCTGTTTCCTTGACTACTACAATGTTTATCAAGCACATCTTCGAGTAAAGGAGATGAAACCACTCTGTTCTCATCCGACTGCATACTCCGAATTGTTCCTGTCTCGTCCCTCCACTACAGGCCCCCAGTTTTCTGTCTGACACAAATGGAAAGACTCAACAGAGTAGGTCCCTTCCAACTGAACTGTTCTGGTCTATTCAAAACTACAGATACATTACCAGAGTAACAAGTACCCTAAGTAAGAAGTTGGGAAAAAGCCAAAATAGCTTTTTGCCACACATGTAATGGAAACAATTTGAAATGCATCTAACATCCCATTAGTAATATGCAGATGATGGACAGTAGCCTGGCCCTGTGCTGTGCGCTGAATTGGACTAGCCATGTCCTGCTCCTGCTGAGAGCGGCCTCCTCCCAGCATCGGGATCAGTATCTGGTGTAACAGGTGACACCCTGACAACACTGAAAAACTGCCACATTTTCATAGAGCATTCTTAGTCCTGAAGACACAATGCTCTAAGTATTCTGGCATTTAAGCCTGTTTTATTCAGGCATGTCGGTCTTTCAACTATTCACAAGGTATTATAATGCAATTCAGCAACCAGCTTTCTATAAACTTCATGTGACACCGCTGGATATTTCTAAGGGCTCTTGAATCACATCCCGAAAGAGCGCACCAAAAGCGGAACGCTTTTCACCTGGAAGATTGGTTCTCAAATCTAGAAACCAGGCCTCAGCTTAGGCCAGGACCTGTACGAAAATATCAAAAGGACAGGACATGCAGCTGGGGTTGGGAGCCATCTTTTCAAAGTCATCTCTACAGCTTGAGAACTGTGCACTGAATATACCACAAGAGTTAAGTAAATATTCATATAGTAAGTTAAACACTGAAACATACATTAAAAAAACCTTACCAGCTGTGATGGTAGGTGTTACAGTTTTCTGTTGTTTTATGTATGGGCTGGAGTAACTTTAGCTTGGAATGAATGGTTTACTGCAGGCCTGTCTACCCATAAATAATTTGAAACAAAGGACAATCTGAATTTTTTATAAGGCAACAGATGTTGCTTAGTGTGTTGAGATGATAGGTGTGGGATGGCTGGGAAAAGGAGTGTTGGGAAAATGGGAGGGGCAAGACCCCTTCTCCCCTTTTTCTGAAGAGGCTTTTGTGTTATCTCAGCTGCCTGCAGAGTTGCAGTTACAGCAAAATGATAAAGAAGAATCTAATCTGAATTTCTTATCAGGGGATAAAATTAAGGGTATTTCAGCTTTTACACTCATGATTTCCTAACTGCTAGCACTACCCAAGCAATAACGGCATACATTTGCCCTATGATACAACGGCTATATGGCTGGATTGCTCTGCAGTACAAATCTTTCTGTCCTGTGTGGGTCCGCACTGATATTTGTGTTGCTTGCAAAACACTGTGCCCCCTTTCCTGTTTCAAAAAAAAAAAAAAAAAAAATTCTCTGGTGAAGTGCAGCAGTTGGAAACTGTTCCAGGCAGACTGCTCTTGAAGCACAGATTCCTCATCCTCACCGCTGAAACTGCCAAGTCATGGAATCCCTCTCAGTGTTAGCCTGAAAAGGAGTTCTCATTGCAATGAGATGAGTAATTTTTAAATAGCAAATTAGAACACATTCTGAACCAGGTTTACTGGTACTGCACTTGTCATTATTTCACTTCTGTTTCTGCCACAATTGTGTATGGAAGAAATGTCTGGCAAAAATCAAAGGCTCAGCACTCCTGGAATGTCTGGCCTTATCCACTGATCCAGGCTATCAGGCAAGAAAATGAAAAAACACCACAAACAGAAACACTCACTCAAGGCCTTGCTGCCTGAAAGTGTGCCTTGACATTCCTGATTTTTGGAGCAGTTACAGTGCTTAAACAGCTAAATAATATAAAATTTTATTGTTTGGGGATTTGCCAGCACAGTGTCAGTTAAAAGTGAAGAAAAGAAAAAAATCCTACAGCTACCCCACGAGAAAGTTTCATGTAGAATAGTTTTATTAGGAAAAAAAAA
>VXAV01001861.1:338891-352745 GCA_013399715.1 Alectura lathami
ACTTAAGACAGCAGAAGGAGAACGGCATTTGTCCTTGATACTGAACCACAGAATTAATAACATCAGTCATTGCTCTTCAAATGCCTTGAATTTCCAAGCACTGCTATCGCACGTCAGCTGGCTATACTTCTCCTTCACACTTTTCCACCAAATTAACACAAAAGATTTNACATCCTGGTGGTATACCAATAGAGAGGTTACAGCCTTGAGGGCAAACTCACTTCAGAGAAAATTTGTCAGATGGCAGTCAGAAGCTTGGAAGTGCTACAAGAAGCAGTGNGACACTGAAGTATAGACAGGATACAGTTAAGCATCATTACTACTCTGAAATCTTATATTTTTAAAGGAAGATGTACCCTAGATAAGTACCCATACAAACAAAATCTAACAGCAGAAGTCATTATTGGTAGAAAGGCCATCTCTGAAGAAGGTCAGCCACAAGTCTCCAAAAAACACTATTCACACAAGAGTATTTTCTAATCTGTACAGCAGAAATGAACAACATTGACACATCATTGGAACAGGTTTTCTGTACAAACAGCAGAAGATTTACCACGAAGTGAGCTTACTTGATGAATGCTGGGGGCATGTCCCTTTTCAAGATCTGGTCTTCTGTTGTCTGAACAGTCTCTTTTCCAACCTGCCAGAGAAATAAGTTATACTTAAGATTCAGAATGTCAGTGTAAAGCCTACATGAAAACAACGAGCAACAAGAACAACAACAAAAACAAAGTATCTGTACTAATGACCATTAGGCTAGTTACTTTTGTGTCTAGTTTTGACACCATTATATACTGAGTTAGTCCAATGCTTTAGAAATTGTATCCTGTCTCCTGCCAACATCTCCACTAATTTAACTGGCAGGACACTCATCCCTCTCACCATGCTCCATAGAAACAATACTATTTGTTTGCTGCATTTAGTTGTGCTGGGGAAAAATAATTTAAAAAAAAATATAATAACAATCAGCTCTGCAGGTTTCCCTCCCACCTAATCCGCAAGTGAGAAACCAAGTTCAAAGTTTAAAGAAAAAAATCACCCCATTTTGCTATTGAACCTGTCCACTCTATTAGAAAACCTTAGTCAATTACTGAGAACACACTCCACACCCATACCCATCCTTAGACAGAAATAATTACAGCGAAGCTAATAAAGTAAGAGGTAGAATAAGATCCGGGTTTTTCTATACACCAACTCTTTCCTTATACAATAGAAGTCTTTGTAATTGGTAGCTGGCTCTCTGGACTGTGAGATCACCAACTTGACAAAATATTTCCAGCTCCTTTGTTCACTGTATTTTCCAGCTGAATAAGCCATTCAGAAAGGCACCACAAAGCAGAAGGTCTTTAACCCAGACACTAGTGTGTGTCAAGAGCTGCCAGGCCTCCTCAAACTAGACAAGATAGCACTGAAAAATCCTTCATCAGCTGGTATTTAAACATTTGCTGGTTTTTTGACAGAAGTTGCAGTGTGCCAGCATGCACGGCACTTCCTAATTCAAATGTTGTACAGCTCTGCAGAAGCACCTCTCAGCTGCACGTTTACTCCATTTGCCAGAATCACCGTCTCCCTACTTTGGTCTCCCTCTCAGAGAGGCTTTACAGCCCTACAATGGCCCCAACACTCTATCTGGCTTAAACTTGGAATCTCTCTAGCCTACATGAATATTTCTTAAATTAACGAGCGCTACATTTGCAGGTAGTAATGTACGTATTTCTAAGTAACGGAGGAAAGTGCAGAGATGTTAAAGGTCTGCAGTTTTACAACAGATTTCCATCTCTATGCTCACTGCAGCTGACTAACAGCCATACTCACCGCTAGTGCACAGCACTGCAGTATGGCCATGTCCCCTAAATGTCACGGGAGTGCCTCAACAGCACGGTTATAAATGCATCTCATTCGCCATTTCTTGGGGCAGGGTTACATGACCCACAGTCAGTACATCTCCTTTATTCCAGCTATTTCTGCTGCACTTGGTTATTTTACTTTCATTTATTTCTCACATGTGTGCACGCATGATAAAGACAACACCAAAAGGGAGTGATTTGCATAAAGCCTGAATTACAGTGACACATCGTGTAGACACAGAAGGCTGTGTCCACCATGAGGTGGAAACAAAAAGTAATACTTGATTTCCAAAAGCCGTAAGGGGAAATTCCATTCCCTTCAAAACTTCTCTTGCACCTATACCAACCTGCATATAGTTCAATTCTTTTGAACACAGCATTTTTGAGCATACACGCTTGTTAAAGTATGCATGAAAAATTAAGTTTGCAACCAAGTGAAGTGGGGCTCTTGAAGGGCTTTCAAAGAATCACCATTCAGCTTGCTATCTTATATTAAACAGCCAGTCACGAGCAACTAAGAAACAACTTCTGCTTTGATTACAATACAGTCTACAAGTTACTGCTAGTCTTACCGGCCTATACAAAAACATTTCTTCATTCAGTCTCAAAACCCTTTTCAGAAGATACACAGCAGTTCGTTATCCACTAGTCACAGGTACACTCACACTTCATGTGCCTACACCCACACTGTATACACATACATGGGCACTCCGCGCTATGCCTAGCTAGGAGCCTTATCTTCAAATGAAGAGAACACACACGATGAATCCATTTCCATTTCAAGTTTTGTGGGGAGCTTTAACCTTCTGAAACAGAAATTATCTTTACCCTAAACTCCACAGACAGCCCATTTCTCTTCCTGTTCACCACACATGCAGAAAATGCTCATTCCCCTGTACCCTTAGCACTATGTATCACAGACGAGACAAATTTCAGGGCAGTTCCCATGAGGTCTCAGTTAAAAAGGTCTCCTACCTCTCTAGAAGAAATTACTTTTTATTTTAAAGATCAACTCTGCTCATATTTGCTTAATCTATTTAAACATAAAACCCTGTGGCTCAACTGAAAGCATCCCATATTTCCATAGCTATTTATTAACCTTCCTACAAGTTTTTCTTTGCATTTGTAATCAGAGTATAGAGAGAGAATTAAATAGCACACACCACATACCACTTTACAGGCAAGTTCTCAAAACATGAAGCCACATTTGTGACTAAAAATACACAACCCCAAAGAGTTTTGTTTGTTTTCCTTTCTAGTTTTGTGGTTAAGGGGATTTTTTTCTTCTTGTTTTAAGAAGATGCAGTTTCTTCAGACCGAATTTTATACAGACTTTGAGATTTTCAGACATCCTGCAGTGTAACACAAGATATTCACTCCACCTTCTCCATACTCCAATGCCAAGGGAATTGGGAGGGGGCTATCCTTAAGATGTAATATCTACACATACCCTATTTCAGGAAAAAAAAAAAAACAGGGTTACAGGTTAGTCTTCAGTCTAATCTCTCGCTTCCTATATGATTGAAAAAAGTGAGTTTTAACTAAAAAACATGTTAAATTTTATTGTATCTAAACAAAACTATGTTTTTCTTTCAAAGGCTCGTCCAAAAGCATTGAAGAAAAAATCCAATTTCCTCATCAACTGATTTCACTTAGATTTAAAAACTGGATTGATACATGACTTACAATTAGCTTATCACTCTTTGAAGAAGCCTTGCCTAAGTTTTTTTTCTTGCCTGTAGGTGAATAGGTCAGTGCAATTAAAGGCTGCAAGAAACACAGCTGAATCCTCTTCTGGCTTCCAGTTTATGCCAAACAAACAATGCACATAGCTGTGCATCAGTCAATAGGACCACTTCTTTTTCCCTTGAAGCTAGGCACAAGCAAACAGACTGCTGAATCACAGCCTAGCCACCTTGCCTCTAAGTTAATACGGATGCTGTATATTGGCTCCTGGTTTTCTCATGATTACCCTGTAGACTGCATTCCAAGCATAGCATGGCATAGTTTCCAAGTCCTCTGGCAATAAGTCAAGCAAATTAGAACACTCCAGCCATCTGGTCCCTAACAACAGCAAACTGACCTACCTGTCTACACTGGAGACTAAGATAAATTCAGTTGGCTTGAGGCAAAGGAAATCTTGCTGTCCAATACGTAACTTGAACCAAAAATCATATGGAAAACTGAAAATTACATCATTTGGGTACCAAAAGATTTTTTTTTATTCATGCTGCTAATGTGTACTAACTCTGTACTGATAACAGAGCTGAGGCTTGGATGCTTTAGTTAATTCCAAGATAACTTGATGTAAAGGAAACAAAACCACATGTTGAGTATGTGAGACTTCACAGAATTATTCTAATTTCTGAGTTAAAAACTCCTGTAAGACACACTATAACCCCATTTCAACCTAGTAATGTAAGTCAGCTCTGACCTTCAGGCATATACATAACTCAGCTGGAGAAACAAGATACAGTAATTGTCATCTACAAACAAGATTCACAGCTGAATTAGCTACTTTTACCTTACAAGGAAGTCTAAGGAAGGCTCCTCATACCAAACAGCACACAGACTTAAAAAGCGCTTCCAGTTCATTGCCCAGACCTGTGAATCATCAGTAAGTCTCAGAGCACCTCTTTATAAATCCTGCTGCAGAAGTACAAATAGATTAGTACGGCCCTAAAAGATAACACATGATATCATACAGCTACATTCTCTCCTTACTCAGATGTCCACTCGAACAGCAAGCAACCACCATGCACGGCAATGCTGTTGGTAGGTCTGCATGTTCTTGGACAATCTGCTAGTACCAAAACTCTATCCAGCATGCAGACAAGGAATTTTCCCCCTCCACATCACTGAGAGGCATCTTGTCTTCCCTGCCTTCCAAATATTTAATCGAAGGTATCAAGAAGTTTCTTATGATTGATTGTTATGTCATCAACAGAGCCAAAAAGCCTCACCACAGGAAGTTCACAGATCATTTCAAGGACAAGGAAGTATTTTCCACATAGAGTGGAGCGACCTGCAGAAATATGCACTTCTAATGTAGATGACAAACACAGAACAACTGGCCAGGGACAGAGTCCCTAAACCAACCCAAACTATAGCTTCACATAGGCAGTAATGGACTGTCTGCCCAGACTGCTCTTCTGTCATCTGAATGACAGACTTGTAGGCTGTCCTCATAAAAGTAGTATTACATTGGTATTTCACTTATCCATGTGTTGGCAAAGAAAACATTCAAGGAGTCAAAAAAAAAAGACAAATGAACATGTATTTTTTGTTACTTAGTGAATAATAAGCTTGGGAAGCAGAGAAGCTTCACCAAGTTTAAAATGTCTGACTAAATCATGTACAAGGCAAATGTCCACTATAAAAACCTTAATCTCATCTTGAGATTTAACTTACTAAAAACTGTTGCTTTCTATAAACTATTTAATTTTTTGAAAACACTGAGAACAAATGTATTGCTACCTACATGAAGAATTTTAATGAATGAAATTCTAATTTTAATGAAAATATAGTTTAGTTATCAGACATATTAGGTATTTATCTAATATCTACATAGATAAATATCTATGTAAACTTTTAGAAGTTTACTTTCAGAAACTTACAAACTTACTTTTTCCCCAACAACACACTGTCCTTCTTGAGGAAGTTGTTCTGAATTTACAAGTAACCGAACAGAAGAAATCATACTATGTGAAACAATAAATCTAAGGTTTGGGGCCAGCTCGCAAGCCAAATAGAAAACATGCCTCAAAAAAGGAATTATACTCAGCTACAAAAGTAAAAGCTAGATCCCTCAAGTTCACAAAACCTCATATACCTTACTTCCTCCAATGCCATACTATAACGCGGTTAACATAACATGGTTAATTAATTACCATCATCAACATGTACAGCATAAGTTATGTGCCAGAAAGTTTGTTTTGCGTCTTTTCCTCCTGCAGAGAAGAACTATGCAGGAGTCTGTCACAACAAAGGCCAAGCTATAGCTCTTCAAACCAGTCAGTAAACTGCTTCAGAGTTGCAATACCGGAGAACAGGCCACACGTTCTGCCTACCCACGTTAAAGAAATGCGGTAGCAAAACCGCTGTGCCAGAAGTTGCTTGCAATCGGGAGATAAAACACTTAATAGTCTATAGTTTTGTGCTGCAACAAACTCCGTCAAGCTGGGGGTAGGGAAGAAGGAAATCAGATGAACAGAAAAATACATTCCTTCCTGCTGCATGGGGGGGTGGGCTGACAGCCCAAGTGCCAGCGCAGTCTGCTCAGGGAGTTGAGGAATGCAGGTTTTCTCCAGTATTAACTTAACAGATGCAAACAAAGTGCTATGCTTAGTGAAGTTTCCCATGATTTATCCAGTACAGGCCACGGTGGTCCCAAACAACTTGGGGTTACAGAAATAATCGCTCTCTCTCATACTGCTTTTTATGCACTTCTCAGCTCTTATGAAGGGAGAGGTCTGTCTCTGTAATTCATGAAAAGACTCTGTTACTAAAATACAGTTAAAGTTAATACCATTGTACTTGACTACTTCCACAAAGAATAAGTACTGAAGAGAACACAGTCTGCTAGTGTCAGTGTGCCCAATAAAAGACAAAAAGCAAGCTTCTAGGTTCCCCTCTTCCCAGCTCATGGATTTTACCCTAAGGATGGCAGGAGGCCTCATGGATGAGCACATTGCCCCCTACAAAACTCTGACTTGAAAGGAAGCAGCATGCAAGAGGCAGAAGAGAAGAGACATGACTCAGGTGATGAGAAACAGAGACACTATCTGAATATGCAGGGATGCGGTCAATCCCTAAGTCCATCTGGAGTTTAATTTTGTGAGGGACATGATCGGCAACAACAATAAAAAGGCCTGTTTAAGTACATCAGCAGCCAACAAAGCAGACCAGGGAAAATATGGGCCCACTGCTGACCGGGTGGTGACAAAGCCAGAAGGATGAGGTACTCAAAGCCTTCTTCACCTCAGGCTTTACTAGCAAGACTTTCCTTTAGCAGCACCAGGTCCATGAGACTCACTGGAAGTTTGGAGCAAGGAAAATGTGTGTTGAGTGTAAAGAGATCAGGTTACATTCACTGTTCAGGGGGTGTAACCACTGATGGAAAATACAATGCCATTATTAAAGGTCTCTTCACAAGGATTCTAAGCCAACAGCAACAAGACAAAAAAGTTTACTACAAGAATGGTTTGTTACTATCTTCCGCTCTTTATTGGAGAACGCTGATATCAAGCATCAGTTCCCTACCCTAGCTACGAAGTCGGGGTACTGAGAAACCGCTGCAACTTATGTTCTCTCAGTGAGAGAAAGAGCCATCAAAGCCATCGCCATCATCGAGGAGTCAATACAAGCTGACTGTTCCAGCGATCATGATACGGCTTTGGGAGTTACAGTGGTTGGTCTTCCTCCCCTGCCCCTTTCTCTTCCCCTTTCACCAGCCAATATTGTTATCCACGGGTCATTACTCATAACAAAAGTAATTAATCTGAAGCATCAAAACATTGTTTACTTGGGAATATGATTTTCTTTCAAAATTAGTTGTTCAATGTTTTCACAGAAAACCTCCTGGTCTCAGGTCAGAGCCAAGTGCAAGTCATACCTCAACAGACTTGAATAATTAGGCAAAGCAAACAAAGGCAAGTTTTACCTCCTCTACTGATTCTCTATCCAATCTTTTTGTATTCTTCAAACCACACTATGGTCTGCACTTACTACAGGGGCAAACTGGACCTACTTCCAAATACTGTGCATGAAGAATTTTCCCAATTCATTTTTGAGCTTATTAGAGAAACATTTGCAACTGAAAAGAAAACCCAGCCTTTACTTGATCACTGCAATACACCACACAGCTAGTCACCTTCTATGCACTGAGTGTCTTCTGAAATGCAGATACCTGCAGCAGCCACCCAGCAACATCCATGTTTGGCATTTCCAGGCATCTACACAAATTGTTACTTTAGACTTCAGTTACTGGACATTCTATATCTTACTTCTCTCTTGCTTCATGTTATTAAAAAAATTAAGGAAGAAAGTATATAATGAAACATTAACTGCTGTACACACATGCACTAAATTAATTGTGTTCAGTTATAAAGAGCATATTTTACTGCCCAAATTTGATAATAACAATGCTGTCTAGTATGAATTCCTGTTGTCATGTTTAAGGATTAATGCCAGGAATGCTAACATTTTGCAAGAATTAAAAACTATGTCTGCAGAGGCTCTGTATCAGGAAGAAGTGTTTCTCATCACTTGACTGAGCAAATGATGGGACAGAACTTGTCACAAAAGGCAAAATCCAAGATTCTAAAACAACATTCAGAATTTATTATAGCCTGCTTTGCCAGTCTGACTTGCTTTACAGAGGGAGAGGTGGCAGACGAAGAAAACCGACACTGCTAACAGTAAATACTTTGTCTTCATATTTGATGTGAAACGATACAAAGTGAGAAAGACTCGAAAAAATGCAGTCAAACGAGAACTTTCGAACAAGGCATTCAAGCCATACAATACAGAAGTGGGGATAAACTCTCAACTCTACTTGAGGCCACTGCCAAAGTTAAGCAGTACTCAAGGCAGTGTCAAGTCATTCCATTCTCTCCTTTGGAAAAATAATTGGCAAAAGTCATTTGGCTTCTGTTTAAGAATTCTAGCAGATGTAGGAAATGCTAAGGTATGTTTCTTGGGTTCCACAACAGCCAGTTAACATTTTCAGGCATCTACCATAGGTAGCATTAACAGCACTTGTTAGCTTAACACACCTCTAAAACCACTACCTGTTTCCTCTCCCTGCAGTCCTCTCAGATTTGCTTCAACAACTACATTGGGAAGGAGAAAGACACCTGTAAATTACCCTGCTGATGTTCTGAAGCTACCCACCTCCACATGTAAAACACACTGAACTATGTTTTATTTGGTTCATTCTTCCATTAAAACTCTCATTCATGCCTACAGGCTGACAGCACTACCAGGAGAAAGAATACCCTCCAGTTTCCAAGCACAAAGCAGAACTGCATGACATCAAAGCTGCAAGAAGTCAGGAACAAGAAGAAACTCCTCGGCCTTTGTTCTTGTATTTAACAATTTCTCCCTCACTGGTGGGATACACTTACGCAGTAGAAAGCAAATGCTGAGTTTTCCAGAGTAGGAGTGGTATGCACCATATTGTTGGCATATGGAACTTCTTAGTCCAACCAACCACTTTAAGGTTATCCATTGCTGAAGAATGCTCACAGTTTTTATGCCCAAGAGCAAGCTGCATGTAATTACTAATGGAGGCATTCCCAATCTCCATGCACATTTAAAGGAACAGAGAACAAAAGATTCCTTTTAGAGCTGATGGAAGAGACTGGTATAAATTAAGTCTCCAAATACAATAACAGAACAAAGAGCTTATTCTATTCAAATTAGGAACTGATTTATCACTTATGGAAAGATGATTCCTAAGAGATAAAAGTAAGAAAGAAGTTATGATGTGCTTTTGTTTTTACAAAGCTGCTTTCTAATTAATCATTAATCACTCCTTCCCTCACCCCACCCCCATGCAAACACCCTCACTGGCTTTAACCACTTTCTCAGAACATATGGCCATTGTTCCCACAATATGGTTAAAAAAATATATACCTTAAAGGAACTGCAGGTACACCAAAGTAAAATGTTCTTCTTCAAAAATAAGTGAAATGAGGTAATTCACAGACCGTCCACAGAAGACACAAGCCTTAGCAACTTCTCACACTTGGGAGAGGCTCACAGATCCGCACCCAGAGCATACTGACTGCCCGAGGTGGTAACTTCTTCAGTCTCTAGGATGAGATAGGTCAGCTGCTACTGATACACGAAATGCAACTCACCTACATCTTTATTTATTTTTTCAACTTTATGTCATTGCCTCAGTACCAGTACAGAATTTTGCCTGTTTTGAGTCATCTGTGTGATTTTGGTTATGCATTGATGGGGGTGGGATTCAGCTGGTGATAATTTAAAGGGATTGAGCTCACAACTTCAGGAAAGGACAGAAGCCTCTGACATGAATGACTGTCTGACCCAATGCTACAGTGTTGCTCTCATCAAGTACAACTCCAATTAAGCTTAATCTTGATAGTATTCACTAATGGTAGAAGTAGTGCTTGGGCCTGCATGTCTTAGAGGAAAGAACTGATACATCATCACTGCAAGACAAAATATTCATAAACTAAGAGCCCCTTACTCGTGATCAGCCTGACCTGCCAGCTGTTGTTGATGCAGAAAGCTGCCAGTATAGTTTCATAAGCCTCCAAATCTCAGTAAGTGAATAAAGGTGCATCACAGCATCCACCAGGAATATATTCCTGAGAAAAGTGATAGCTGACAATTTAATAGAGAGTAAAGCAATTTTTCCCTGTAAAAGTTAATGTAATAGAAATTGGATGGATGCAAACACTTATGAAACACATAGATTAAAATGCAAAATGACAGCATGTATAGCATGGAGGATGGAAAGGCACAAGCTGCATCATCAATTAGAGGAAATGCTGACCTTTCCCGGCAGATCTGTTCTGCACCATCTCAGCCTCTTCATCTGTGCACACAAGTTCCCGACAAATCTTTCATTATGGGCATTTCACAGCATTGTCACTTTCCCCAGATGGATCAAGTCCAGTCAAGATGAAGGACAGAAACACTGGTGAATGGTCAGACGTTTGGTCTCAATACGAGCAGGTCAAATTTTTCATGGTATTGACCTGGTTCAAAAACCCAGCCTCTGAAAAGCCATCATCTCCCTGAGCTGCAGATCCCACTCCTGTGTCTGTGTGTGCCTAAGTCTCCCCACAGGTACCCCTTTATCACCTTAGTTCTCATGCACAGAATTACTTCTATCTGTCAAACTCTGCTGCCTCACCTATGAGACTACTGGTGTTTGGCAGAGCAGCAAGGACTCTGGCCTGAAGCAGTTCAGTCCAAAACACTAGAGAGAAGTGATACACGTGTCTGTGCCTGTAAGGACACCAAGCCAGAACCCACACAAGGCAGTGCAAGGAACTACATTTGGCAAGCTCCTAATTATTCCCTGCCTATCAAGCTTGTCTGATTTTTTTCCCCAAACAATTCTGTCATTTTAGTGGAACGTGTTTAGCTACAAGGAATACCAAGCCAAACCCCCACCCTTCCATGAGAGGCACACATCCACTCTGAATACCAGCCAACAAAAACATTTAGAACTTCAGTTCAAAAAAAAAAAAAAAAAAAAAAAGAGACTGATTTAGTACATTATTCATCTTGTGATATTAATCTGAAGCTTCTCCTCTCATTCTTGGCTCCAGTCAAGGGTCATTTTTCGCACAAAAAAAAAAAAAATCTTCTGCCACTTATCTTCACACGCAACATTTTTCCGTGAGCAACACATACCCACAGTTAACAAATGTCATCAAATGACTTCAAAATTATTTGGATACTGTTCTGCAAAGGTTATCCGCTAGAAGGATACTCAAGAGATAGCAGCATCCAACTCACACATGCTGGCAACTGATACAGCAGTGCAGTACAACAAGCCTTGAGAATTTACTAGGGACTAATATTTATATAAACATCTAATAAATTTTAGCAATGACACTGACTTTTGCTCCTAGGATTACACTACAGCTAGGTTCTGAAAAGGAAGCATACTATAGCGGGTCTTGTTGGGCATGCAAACCTTACATCAAGAGACAAAACTAAAGGTGGCTACATATAAACTTCAAGGTACAGCACATTCACGCTTCTGAAAACACAGAAACGCATGCTAAACGGCAAACTGAAAGCTCTCCCATACAGGTCTGTTGCGAGGTTATACCTGAGAAGGACTCCCTTTTGATGCATCTAATACTTTTAGCTAAAGACTCTTACAGAAGATCAATGAAATTCTGCTCCATCCTGGATACAGCATGTTGTCTTACCTGAAGAGTACCTCAAGAATATCAACTAAATGAACTTCTAAAAATAAATAAATAAGTTATTATCCTTTCTTAGCCCATCTCCCAACACAGCACATCTAGGCCTTGCACAAGCGAAGCTCTCAGCTCTTCAAACACTGCTACCACAGTCACAGGGACTGAACATCGCACCTCTGAGCTCTTACTGTGGTGAGGCTGGCATGGAAACTGTAACTTCTCTGCTGGTCAGCCTTCACCGTCAGGTACCCTTTGTGATACTTAGACAGACTCTGGGCCAAAAGCATGGGGAGCTAACAGCCACATCACTGCCTTGGTTGTACCGGCAATGTCTTTTTTGCTGCCTCCTGTGAAGCTGCCAGAAGGCTGGCAGTTAGATAACCTGTCTCAGCAAATATCCCTGCTTTTGTGAAGCTGCAGTTCCACAGGTTATCTTTACACTTAGGCACACTGTGCTGAAAGCACAGCTCTGGACTAGAAACAAAACTTTACTTCTGTGTTTCCCTTAACATAGTCAAAGCTGTATTCTACCAAACCAGGGCAACTTTTTTTAAGTACCACCTCAGATTACATGTCTACCTGTTCCTTGTGAATTAACACACAGAAATAGAATTCAAGTCTTTCTTCTTATCTAGCTGGCATGCAAGGAAAGACAATCAGAGGCTTCCCAAACAATGGCCCCAATGAAAAAGCTGGCCTTAGCAAGCTGCAAAAAGAAACCAATTCTGTTTCTGCATTTCTCTAACAAATGCTACTTTATCAGATCAGGTTTCCTTGTATTGGGCATAATAAAATAAAGTTAAAAAAATTACACAACCCAGATACAGGCTAAGCTCAGAAGCAAAGTTGCATCTAAAGTCTTCCTTTCAAGGAAAAGTATTTCATACACTCCAGCTTCACACCCCTACAGCCAACACACCTATTACATCAGTTCACTGCTGCAGGCAGGCCGCTCTTCGTTGCAGCTCAACGGTTCCAGCTCAAGCCAGAGAAATGCACAAGCGTTCTGGAGTGCATCCCGTAGAACGCATGGAGTTGTGGGACCAGGAGTGACAGTTAGACTGCAGAACCTCAGAGCGCGGAGCTCTTACTGCAGTAGGAAGTACTGCAGGCTGAAATCTAACAAACACATCATTTGCATTACTCATCTTGACAGCTTCTTATACCCACAAGCCTTGTGATTTCAGTGTTTAAGGCATCTATCAGTTAATGCAAAATTATAACCATATGCAATTATTCAAGTTTAAGTTAAAACTTTTTGTCAAGAGATAATGCTTGCAATGAACAAATTACAAAATTTACAGGATTCATAGTAAGCAAGAAGCGTGTTACGTTCAAAAATGAATCCGCAGTGTCCATAAATGAACTTAACAGAAGTGCAAAGTAACAGTTACCAACTGCTAAGGAAACCAAAGTATGCAGTATTTCACTGCTTTCTACATCCAGCAGGACACTTCTGCTTTGCAACACTTTGCTATTCTTTTGAGGCAGCTGGTCATAAAAGCATTAACAGAAAACATTTCAGACCTATTAGTCACACACTTCTCAGATTGAAGTGCCTGTATTACAAACACTTGTACCTTGAAAAGCCATGCTAAGTTTAGCGCTTTCCAGAACTCGGGAGGTTCAGCCCGACTTCCAGGCACCGCGGGCTGCCCGCGAGCGGAGAGCAGCTCACCGCGGGCTGTGCAACGACCGGCACAAGCAACTTCGCCTTCACGCCACAGGTCTGCTGCTGCCCCACTGCCGCGCGGGCAGCAGGCTGCCAGCCTCCGCCAGCACAACTCACTGCCGGCAGCCTTTTTTTTTCCCCCCCTCCTCTTCAGAGGAGAATTATACCAAATAAGTGTGTTGCCTATTACCGCGTACAGACATAAAAATAGGAGTTTCTTAGACAGCATTAAAGGAAGGAAAAAAAAAAAAAAAAAGCAGGATATGCGAGACATCTGTGAGCCGTTTCAGGATGCACTCCGTGCTGCACGAAGCGGACGGTATAAATAGCAGCAGCCACAGCGCTCCCCGCGATGCCGCACCTAAAGCGGAGACAGCGCCCGGCTCCGGCCCCGAAGGCCCCGCACAAGTCACCG